>JAOVVB010233765.1:0-10085 GCA_028570985.1 Heterobranchus longifilis
CCGCAGCAACAACAACAACAACAACAGCTGCAGCTGCTGCTGCTGTTGTTGTTGTTGTTGTTGTTGTTGTTGTTGTTGTTGTTGTTGTTGTTGTTGTTGTTGCAGCTGCAGCAGAGACCTGCAGGGTGCAGAGACCTGCAGAGACCTGCAGGGTGCAGAGACCTGCAGAGACCTGCAGGGTGCAAAGACCTGCAGAGACCTGCAGGGTGCAGAGATCTGCACAGTGCAGAGACCTGCAGGGTGCAGATACCTGCAGAGACCTGCAGGGTGCAGATACCTGCAGAGACCTGCAGGGTGCAGGGTGCAGAGACCTGCAGGGTGCAGAGACCTGCAGGGTGCAGAGACCTGCAGGGTGCAGAGACCTGCAGGGTGCGCTCTGTGAGCGATACGTAGAGCAGCAGGGTTGGTGTGGATCCCGTCAGCTATCATCCCGTAATAAACCGTCCGGCCTGCAGGAACCTGGTCACTGGTCAGCAGACCCACGATACCTGGGTCCCTGTGGTGGAACTGGATCACAACAAAGACAAGACAAGATGCTGTGGGGGGACGGGGGACAGAGAGCTGGACTTCATATATTCTGCACTGAACTGCACCGCAGCAAAATGTTTTCTCCTGATTGTTTTGAACTTTTCTTCTAAAAGAAATAGAAGATCGTGCAGTGAAATGTTGCACGCTGCAACAATGTTAGATCTGTCCATCGCGGTCTCTCAGAGTCCAGGGTGGTTGTTTCTGTCGGGACAGAGACCACAACGGCAGTCTCTGCCAGTCTTGCATGAAAGATTGTTTTGGTGAGACAAGATCAGTAAGTTTTTTGTATTGTTACTGTTATTTTCTTTATTTACCCCCTTGTTGTTTCTCTTTAATTTCTATTATTATTTTTCACTCTATAAATATATAAACACTGTAGGAATGCTACAAATATGAACATAATGTGGAAGTAAATGTACATTTCTATTAACTTCTGCACTCAGAGTGTGAAAGAGGAAGAGGCGGGACTTACAGGCAGCATGGCGTTAAACAGGTGTGTGATGAAGGACGCTCCGTGAAGAACGGCCTCCTCCGCCTGCGACAGGTTGGCCACAGAGTGACCTGCAATATTAATAAATATTCATATTTATTAATAAGAGCAGGGGCAGATTATGAGACTATGGGGCCCTGGGCACAGACATGCTAAAGCCCCCCCACCCCTCCTACAGAGGACAGACTTTATAGTTAATTAGCCTCTTTTTTCATGTGTGTCACTCAGAGGTTGTGAGTCTCTTTGTAGTTCAGTAATGAGTCAGAGGTTTTCATCAATAAATAAATAAATAAATAAATAATAACAGAAATAACAGAACTGCATTGAGTTTTTCTCCAAATTAAAGTTGCTGGAGGCAGAAAGCAAAAAAACACCAGAATCTGAAGCAAAGTGGGACCTCTTCTGTCCTTTTCCTATCTTTACATTAACCTTTACGAATACTAGTACTTCATACAGTCACCGTAAGAGTACTAGTACTTCATACATTTGGCTGGATGGCGCAGCTCTCTGAGGATCAGCGTCGTGTTTTCTCTGTAAAACTCTTTGCAGACGACAGACTGATTCATCAACGTTAACTTGAATTAGCTGCAGCCTGTTAGCTAACGTTAGCTGCAGCCTGTTAGCTAACGTTAGCTGCAGCCTGTTAGCCTGTTAGCTAACGTTAGCTGCAGCCTGTTAGCTAATGTTAGCTGCAGCCTGTTAGCCTGTTAGCTAACGTTAGCTGCAGCGTGTTAGCCTGTTAGCTAACGTTAGCTGCAGCGTGTTAGCCTGTTAGCTAACGTTAGCAGAAGGCTAAACTATTAGCAGCATTTCCTCTCCATCTCTGAGACGCTTCGTAAATATTGACTCTTGTTTTGTTGTTTGTGTTGTTTTATTGTCTCTCTGTTAAACTCTGACAATAAGGTCAATATCTGTGAAGAGTTTCGGAGATGGAGAGAAAAAAATGTTGCTAATAGATTAGCATGCTAACTAGCCTCTCGGAGCGCTGCACAGTGATGCAGATAAACACGGTGATAAATGTTGACTTTAATGTTGATAAGTCCAGTTTTAATATCTGGTCTGCACGTCTCCTCTCACACCGCTGCAGTCGGAGCTGCCGTACCTCGTAGCACGCTAACGCTGCTATCAGAACAAGCTAACTCTGGAGGCGTGTGACAGGAGACGTAAACACGGCAGACTGTGGGATTCAGTTTCAACTCTTATGAATGACGGGAGCATTTACATTCCCTCCATCACCTCCTGTTACAGAATTACAGATAATATTCTGAGCTTCACATGTAAAACACGGCTTCTTGTTTCTGGATGTGAGAGAGTGAACGACGCTCACCTAACGACACTGTGATGCCCCTCTGGCAGAGATCCCTCACCACTGATTGGCTGCTGGCCAGCTCGGGAGCCAGCGTCACCATGGCAACGTTGTCCAGGCTGCCGTACGCCTCCATCAGGTCCTCGATCCCTCTGGACTCGAAGGTCCGCAGAAACCGCTCCGGGTGAGCGCCTTTCTTCTCTGCGCTGATAAACGGACCCTCCAGGTGGAAACCTGCACACAGAGGAGATATATATACTATATATATATATATATGTAGATATATATACAATATATATGTAGATATATATACAATATATATGTAGATATATATACAATATATATGTAGATATATATATACTATATATACAATATTTTAAAGGATAAGTGATATTGTGTCTTCAGAAGGAAACACTGAACTTGCAGCTGAGAGACACAAACAGGAAGTCAGACCACATTAAGAGACGGACTAACATGTTGTTTTCATGATGCAATTTAACATGATGCAACAAGTCATTTAAATACAGGAATATAGAACTATAACAACCAAAACATACATGAGTTTTAAACAGTACTGTAAAAGTGCATTCAGCATTAAAGGGATGTCAACCGCACTGAGAAACATACGGAATATCCCTTTAAAACAGAACTAACACCGTACCAAGAACTCCAGCTCCGTGCTCTCCTCCATCGTGAACTTTGACCTGCGGCAGAACCTGAAACACACATTTTCTTTACGTTATGGTGGGATCTCGTAATAAGAAAAAGAAGGACACATTTCTGCAGCGCTGCAGAAAATATCTGAGTTCCATTTCTCAGAGAGGATTGTTCATCAAACTGTGAAGCGAGGATCCTTCGTCTGTGTGTCTGTCCTTCACACACCTGCAGAGACATTCATCCCATCGACTTCACACTTGGCGGGTGTGTAGAGGAGGACACGAGGGAGTGCAGTGTCAAATTTGGTGCAATTTGGCCAGATGGTGGCGCTATAACAATGAACTTTACATTTAGGTCTCTAACTTTTTAACCGTGAGTCTCAGAAACAAAATTCTGCAATTTTCTGCCATTTTCAAGTGTGTCCAAATCAGCTTTTTTCGCTACTCCTCCTAGAAATTTTGAGCAATCATCATGAGATTTGGTACAGAACATCTCTGGACTAAGCTGAAAAAAGTTACATTTTCAGATTTTTAATGTTCCATACAATTTTTCTATAGCTGGTCCTCAAAGTTTGCTCAAACGCTGTGTGTGTATATCATATAAAATGTCATATCTCCTGAACACTTTGTGGTATTGTAACCACATTTATCAAACATGTGTAGATATGATGTCTGAGTGACCGTGACAAATTTGGTGCAATTTGTCCAACAGGTGGCGCTGTAGCAGCAGCATCATCTGACTACAAAGGAATGAATCTATCTCTCTGTGTATGTACGACTGTCCTTCACAGATCTCAAGAAACTTTCATCTGATCGACTTTATACTTGATACTTTATACTTTGGCCGATAGGTGGCGCTGTGGTAGCACCATCTAACTATAAAAGCAAGGAATATCTGTCTGTTTGTGTATGTATATCTGTCCTTCAAATATCTCCAGAAACGTTCATCCGATCGACTCCACACTCTGCGTGTGTTTTCACGAGGACCTAAGAGAGCGAAGTGTCTGGTGTGAAGTTTATCGGATGATGATCAATACGCTCACGTGCCGGCGGCGTCTATTATGTTTAGATTGCTGCCGGGTCAGCTGATTGTTGTGTGTTGGTGTCGTCACCTTGTGGTAGACCGCAGGAGGAGACGTGACCAGCGTGGGACAGAAGGACGTCACGCCGTGCTGCAGGATCTTTTTGGCCACAAAAGAAACGCCGCTGCCGACGTCCTCGGACGCCTGAGAGAAGTCGATACCGTAACCTCCTGCAGGGAGAGGACGCACTGCTGAGGACACCTGCTGCAACAGCAACGCCCGACAACACACACACACACTGGGTTTATACACACACACACACACACACACACACACACACACAAGAACTAATGTGTGTGTGTGTAGCGAAGAGACAATAATGGATTTTATCGTGGATCGCGATGAAAAACTCTCACAATAAGTTGATGGTGGTGAATCTCCTCACAGACTGACTGCAGTTTACTACAGTGTACTATCTGTGATGTAATACTGATATTTGTTGGAAAAAGTTGGAATCTTTTGAAAAAGAAAGTTGTAATGTTTCTAAAAAAATTTTGCACTGATTCAAGAAAAAAGTTGTAATGTTTTAAGAAAAAATGTCAGAATGTTTCGAGAAAAGAAATCACGATTTTATGGGAAAAAGTCGCAATGATTAGAGAAAAAAATCTGTTTTTGAATATACAAGTTGGAATATTTCGAGAAAAATGTGCCAACAAACCAAAATATGAATTAAGTGTTTTTTTGTGCATATTTCGTTGATTATCGGGATAATATCGTGAATCACAATTATTTCAGCCAGGATAATCATGATGTGAAATTTTCATATCGTCCCGTGTCTACTTTCACAGTATTTATACAGCAGCTAGATCTGCTTTATAATTATAATAATAACCTTTAAGATACAACTATTAACTGTGATGTAAGTATTTGTGAAACGCAGTACATGTCGTGCTCCACCTGGAATTGTTGGCTGCAATTAAAAGAGGAGTGAAAATGATTGCTCAATATGAGAAGTGATTTCTCTGCAGGTATGAAATTAAAATCGGAACATTCAGTATTTAAGTATCAGAAATCTACAGTTATGTTTTATTATCTATTCTACTATGTAAAGAGATGAGGACAAATATTTAACATGAATTACTGTTGCGTGTTCCAGCGTTTACGTAGCGTTTCCTGCCTGATGCCTGTGCAGATGGATTTATTGATAGATTTATGATTATGCAGATTGTTGTGCAGAGTTTGGAAGTAAAGCGTGTGCTGTGTAACAGATGCAGAATGTTTGGAATGCATGTGCTGAATTACACTGAGCGGATGTAATTCGTTACTGTAGAGCAGCGATACTCAACTTACGGCCCGGGGGCCAAAAATGGCCCGCATGTCACAATGAAAATACATTGATGCACTGGGATTTTTTTTTACTTTGAATGTAAATGCCAGAGTGCATAAGAAAGCATCAAAATAGAGCTTGTTTATAAAAACAAAAGCCATTGGAGGGTCCCCTGACCAACGCATTCTCATAAACAGGTCGTATAATAAATATGAAAATGTATGCACAACAGTTTGTAGATATAATACGTGTTCTGTTTTAAATACGTGAGCTGCACACGTCATCAACAACATGATCAGGCAACGAAACAACGTGGTGTGTTTGTAAAAAAAACACGGGGATTGCATTAAAATCCTTACTTCAGGAAATATTTGGAGAAAAAAGTCGTAATATTTTGAGAAAAAAAAGTAATGTTTTGGGAAAAAAAAGTCATAATATTTCAAGAGGAAAACAAATTAGAGAAAAAAGTCCCAACAAATCAAACTGTAAGGTAAAGTGATTCCAGTGTGTTTTAGTGCCGTTCTAAGAGTTTTAAAGATATCTCGTTGATTATCGGGATAATATCGCGAATCGCAATTATTTCGGCCAGGATATCCTGCATTCAAATCCTTACTTCCGTGTTCTGTTTTAAATACATGTGCCGTTGCGTGATACACACGTCGTTAATGTCACGATTAATGTTAGTAAAAAAAACAAAAAAACACGGGGATTGCATTAAAATCCTTACTTCTGTGTTCTGTTTTAAATACATATAACGGTCGCGTGATACACACGGACTCAAACTCTGGTCTCCTGGGTGAAAGACCTGCTGTGTGATCGTATGTGATCGAGATCAGGTCAGCAAACATCAAAAACTGGCAATTCAATGAATGTTTTTTTTTTATTGTTTTATTTATTTATTTACCAGGAATAGTTCACATTAAAAAGAGCTGATTTTCATCTGTCGTCCCCGGGCAGTTATACTCAGATTATAGTAGTAGTAGTAGTAGTAGTAGTATTTTTTATTCAGTCATCACAAACAATACAATAAGTGCAAACAGTATACACAACAATATATACAATATACAATATAATATACAATAGGTATACAGCCAGACTAACAAAAGTCAACAGTCTTCTGTATTATTTATATAATACTTTATTTATTATTATTATTATTATTATTATTATTTATATGGTGACTGAAAAGGTATAGGCAGAAGAATAATGTTTATATATGCCTATCCTACATTTTAATCAATTTAAACTCTCCAGAAAAGAAAAAATAATAATAAATAAAGATTATTGGCACTTATAACCCTCAAAGATAACTTTATAAATAATTTTCTTATAAACCAAAAGCGAGTTACACATTCTTAAATTGATGTTAGCATTGTTCTCTCTCTCTGAATTATAACACATTACAACACAATACAACACAACACAACACAATACATAAATACACGACTGTGTAAAAAACAATGAAAGTAAAGTTTGTGCCAGGTGTGATTGCAGGTTTGGTTTTCTTTGAGTCGTCTCTTGACTTTATGTTTGGAGGTGAGCTGGTCGTTAATGTCTCTGAGGTCAGTGGGAAGAAGAAATGTGCTCCATCTGTAAAGCACAGCACAGCGACCTGCTCTCCAGGCATTTTGCAGAAGTGTCCCGCTGGCAAAGCAAGCCGAGTGTCCGTGCTGTGGAGGTGCAGTGTTATAAAGTTTAGACAACAAGTAACGAGTGTGTGTCTCTGCTCTGCACCACAGTGTGGGAAGAATGCCGCTCTGCAGCATTCCCTGCAGAACACATAACACACAGCACACACTGCCGCTCTGATTGACACCTTTTCTTTTTGGTGACAACAATATCTGAATCAAACAATCCCAAATCAGTCACGCACCACTGATTGCATCATTGTATCACATTTACTGGATAAACTAGATACACACAGAACAATCAGACGGTTTTAATCATACGTACATTTGGTGAAAACTGACTCAATTCAGGAAGCACAGAACTGTTGGAATCTGAAGCATTTATTTCCGGTCTTCTTGCAAACAAACTGGTTCTCTGAAGGTTTTAAACATGCACACTCTTTAAATGGCAGGACGGAGTTAGAAACATTCAAAATGAGTAATACGTCTCACTTCTGGGGTGTTCAGGTAATCGAACCGCCTCCACAAATGTAATAATTCACATTTGTTCTGTACATTGTCAGTTGTATTATACATCAGTGGCTGATGCCATGTTGTTTATAGTTTGATCACAAATCTGCTGATGGCATCCTGTCACTTTAGTTAAGCTGTGTAAATCCTCCTGCAGACTGAGATTTTTGCAATCTTCTAAGTTTAGTGCGAGCCACACTGTGACACATCTTATAGTCCTGGTCGGACCGTCAGTCAGATGCATGCACGCTGTGATGAGACACCTGCTGAATCTCAGGCTGCGAGACGAGCCGATACCAAGAGTCATCAGAGTCAACATTAAACATGTTCAGCGTGCGTCAGGTCGCCACACGCAGCGGCAGAGATAAACATGACGCTCAGCAAGACGCCAGTCCTTAAGTAGTGTCGTTTATGTGCAGGAAAAAGCAAAAAAAGAAGATGTGGACGTGCTCGTGGCTCAGGAAATTTGGGATGATAAACTTTAGCTAACGTTAGCTAACATTAGCTAACTTTAACTACTATTTTCTACATTAACTTACAGACTAGATCAATCGTTCCCAGAGGTCTGGTGGTGAAACGCCGTTAAAAATCTGCGTTGTGACTTAAAAACACAGAAGTTGTGGTGGCACGAGGGATGGGACAATAATCGATTTTGGAAAAGAGGTAACGCCTGCACACTGACTCCATTAACCCACAAAATAATTTATTGACAATGTTTCGATCTGGAGGACCTGACGAAGATCATCCGGATCAAAACGTTGTCAAAAAATACACACGATAAAAAAAAACACAATAAGTTGATCGTGGTGAATTTCTGTTATCAGGATCGATAGTGTCCCATCTGTGGTGCAATAAAAATATTTGTTTCTTAAAAAAAAAAGGAATGTTTTGAGAAATAAACTCACAAATTTATGAGAAAAAAATCGTAATGTTTCAGGGAAAAAGTTGTAATGTTTCTAGAAAAAAATCGTCATGTTTGCGGACACAGACATTTAGAAACAAATGCAGTTTCCTGTGTTGTTGTTGTTGTTGTTGTTGTTGTTGTTGTTGTTGTTGTTGTTGTGTCTCTGTCGCTGACTGTAACTGCGCCTCTCAAATTAATTACGCTCCGTCTCTGTGTAAATCGGGCTAATGTCTCTCATTAAATATCATCAACACAATAAACAAATGTTCCTCTGCAGATAACAACCGTACCTGACGTTATCGAGACATGACCCCGAGGAGCCGCGTGTGATTAAACACACAGATCTCTGGTGGGAAGTCTGTGTAAAGTCCGATGTGTGAATA
Source organism: Heterobranchus longifilis (assembly GCA_028570985.1). Taxonomy (NCBI): domain Eukaryota; kingdom Metazoa; phylum Chordata; class Actinopteri; order Siluriformes; family Clariidae; genus Heterobranchus; species Heterobranchus longifilis. The sequence continues at coordinate 8,755 of JAOVVB010233765.1, forward strand.
GAGGCGCTCGTTGTCCGGAGGATTCACAGCGTTGATGTCGTTTCCATCGTCGGCTGATGATCAAACACCCGAGGGTGCGACGCCAACGAAAATGAGTACGTTTACACGCACACTAATATTATGTTGGTATTATTTAACATGTAAACAGCATATTCTGTTTGGATAGTCAGAAAGAAGGCCGTGGGAATTATTCAGATTTGAGAAGTATTCTTTGGTATTCAGCGCATTCACAATCTGAGTCTCAGTTGGGGTTTTTACCGCAGTTTGTGCAAGGTTACAGCCTGTTTACGTCAGCTCCGTGCGTTGCTATGGTTACTGTAAACAACAACAGGTCTGAGAGGCGGTCGTAGAGATGCACGCACAAAAGAAAAGCCACATTTCGGGTCAGAATGAGAAACACAACTGTTTTTAAACTGACGGCAGCTTCACACAAAACATTATGAAAAGTGGATATCAGTACGCAAACATCACAACGTCGATCTTTTCAAGAAGGAGTGAGGCTTCGTTCGTACGCTCCAGTAACTCCTCCGCCGGTGGAAAAATATGAAAAAATCCTATTTTGCACGGATGCATGTACACGGGAATATAGATGGAATATTAATTTCCATTAGCCATGTAAACAGTCGGGCTGCACCATATGAGGAAAATATCTAACTGCGATTATTTTGGCTGATATTGCAATTGCGATACGAGTCAGGATATTGCAGGGAATGATGATATTTGCAGCATTATTCTCATTTTCATTCAAAGAAAATATTAAAATGATGACGCTGTGATTTTTTTGGAATATTGTCTTTTTGGGAGTAAGTACTCCACCAGATGACTCACGTCAGCTGTTTGAAATCTGCAACTTTCCTCCTTCTTTAGCGGTTTTACAGACGTCTCTTTTATGTCACATACACACCGGAGGCGAATAAATTAATTTGCGCAAATTAATTACATATTAAGTCAACGTAAAGACGCAATTAGACGTGAGTCAAAACAAAAGAGTCCAGCGTCCAAACTCGCGAATTAAGCGAGCAGATTATTTTATTCACGCCTGGTCTGAACACAACAATACAATGGAGGTCTATGGAGAAAATGCTTTCTGGGCTGCAGGGGGATTTTTTTTGTTGCAGTACTGCGAGTGTCCACTGCAAATCTGAGCAGTAGCACCAGATCCAGGTTTCATTCTACATCCAATGATGGTGACGGAGGCACACAATTCTGAGCATGCAGCAGCATGTGTATGTAAACATGTGTGTGCAGTGTGTGTGTGTGTGTGTGTGTGTGTGTGTGTGTGTGTGTGTGTGTGTAAACGTGTGTGTGTGTGTGTATATGTAAACATGTGT
>JAOVVB010233766.1:0-10085 GCA_028570985.1 Heterobranchus longifilis
AAATGTGTATGCTTCCTTTGGTGCTGATACTTTCCCTTTATTGACTTGAAACAAGGCAGCTTGAAACAAAATAAAAAGTAAAAAAATATAATATCTAAAATACAACAATAACAAATAAGAAAATAAATGAATAAATAAATGCATACATTTTAAATAATAAAAATAATACAAATACACAATAATAGACCTAAATATAATTTGTCTTCAATTTAAATGAAAGGTTACTAAATTAAAATTCTATTAAGTTGTACAATTTTGTAGATTGTAGACTCATATATTTCAGCGATTTACAATATACAAAAAGCATTACATTTGTCACATTTGTCACATTACTTTCCTAAATGATTCCATTGACTTCTGACTTTATTTACCTGATCTATCCAAGATATCCAAAGATACACTCTTTGTTGAAATGGTGCAATGTTTTGCATAGAATATCTTTACTACTGCAATTAAAGGGGACATAATATGCTCATTTTCATGTTCATGTATTTAGGGTTTCTACTAAAACATATTAACATGTTTTCATTTCTCATACTGTCTGTCTGAATGTACCTGTATTGACTCTCTGTCTGAAGCACTCTGTTTTAGCGCCTGTCTCTTTAAGCCCCCCTCCCAAAAAAGCCCAGTCTGCTCTGATTGGTCAGTGTTTCCTGGTCTTCCACATCTGCACTCTCTGCATCCCTGCACCGTCATGCAGCCAGGGAATGACTGTAATGGTACTGCAGCACTTTCTACCTATAGTTGTGACATCACAACTTCACGGAAGTCCTGACAGCTCATTTAAAGGGCACAGTTTCTGAATACGAGCTGTGTGCATTGCTCTGTGGATTGAGCATTTTGATACTTTCACAGTATTTATATAGCACCTAGGCCTGCTCTATAATTAAAAAAAAAAGATGTAGAAATCTCACTTTTTACAGTATGGGACCTTTAAAGGATCTCTGCCTCTTCAGAACAAAACAGAGGCTGAGCAAATTGAAACATTTTTATCCCCCCCCCCCCTTTTTGGCTCTCATGTCCATTATTTGTTGTCTGATTTTGTAGTTCGTATCCTGCATTGACCCTTGACCCTTGTGACTCGATTCTGACAACAGTGACGCGCTCAGAGAACATGAAGCAGGGTTCAGTTCATCAATGTTCTAAAGTTGAATGAAACACACAAGAGTATCTTGTCAGAAGGAAAATAATGCTCCAGTCATTTCGATGACGTGAGAGTAGATAAGAAAGGAGCACACGGGGAGGGGGAAAGGGGGTGGTGGTTCAAGGTTTGGTTCACAGTGTGAGCTTCACACAGATTAATTGTACTGGGGAGTGAAATCCAGACAAGGTCAGATGAAAAAGGTTCAGAGTTTTGACAGAGTGGAATGTAATAGATTTCACAACAACAGTGGTGGACTGAAAAATAAAATGGCACCAGCAGCATGTGGTGGGGCTCCAGTGTGCAGAACGTTTTCTAGCATGTAGGGCTAGTGTGCATGTAGTGTTTTCTACATTTAAGGGCACCCAAAGGGCACTTTATCTCATTTTCTACATTTAAGAGCACCCTAGAGGGCACCTTAACATGTTTTATCTAGCATAGGGGCATCCAAGAGGATGGTGCATTTTTTCGAAAAAGGGGGCACCAAGGAGGGACGGAGATCACAGTAATGGAATCTATCACTATCATTTGTTTTGTTCTTCTGGTCATACAGAAACGCAAAGCTAAGATTTAAAACCCCAAAAATGGATACAACAAAACAGTGTGAGTGTACATGTGTGTGTGTGCATGTGAGCATGTCTGTCTCTGTCTGTCTGTCTGTCTGTCTGTCTTTTGATCTAAGACCTGACAGAACAAACAGGACCAAAAGCTCTCAAACTAAGGTTTAATCACAGCCAGCAGGTGGCAGTCAAATGTCTCTGTGCTTTGACTCAACAATGACAAAGAACAAAATGTACAGTAACTATTAAACTGGCTACCTCTTTCAGTTAATATCACAAGTAGGCTACACAACCTTTATCTTGGGGTTTGATATCCTAATTAGCACTTGTGTAAGCCTTGATTTAACAAAATCCACCAACTGCATCACACGACCACATTGGATAGTAGATTTCCTAGATTTTTAATAATTAACTGTGAACAAACAGCAGTCATGCAGAAAATCTGGCATTTATGGAAATACAACCAGATTAAATGAAGAATGCAGGATGACACAAATGTGACTGAAAATCTGAGGTGAAAGAAATGTGACGGCCAAACAGTGAGGGGGGGGAGAGAGAGAGAGAGAGAAAGAAAGAAAAAAAAGGAGAACACAGTGTACAATCACAGAAGTATGTTCACAGACCCTGGCCGCAGTATGTCTCAGGTTTATGAGACATTCATATGTGGGTTAGGGTAATATTTGCTGTGCTGCTGATTCAGCATCTCAGGTCATGTCAGGAAACTGCAGTGACAAAATCATCACTTATAAAACCAGTCACAGCTGAATGTTAACTGAATTTCAGTGCTGTGAATGAGCTGTTTAGATATGATTACACAAAAAATGACCATATAGACAGATTAAACAGTAGCAGCAAGGAAATGTCATGGGAAAGGTTAATGCAACATTTGAATTATTATACATAAGTATATATACATGAATAAAACTGTACAATGGAGCAACAACAACTGAAATGTGTTGAAAGGAAGTAGATTTCTGCTCTCCTCCACACCCATGACTGAAAGTGCGTGACACAATATTTGTGTGAGTGGGTACACTTATAAGGTTTATTTAAGGTTTCGTGAACTTAAAAATAAGTTACATGGAAAAAGAAAAAAGCAGACTGCGTCATTTTATAGCTCACTGGACATGTGTTAAAATGCCATGAAATCTATCAAAACTGGAACAACAAAAAAAAAAGCCAGTGATAAAATGTGATCAAATAACTGAATAAACACAACAAAACATATTCTAGCCACCTAAAAAAAAAAAGAATATCAGTTTAAGTGTACGCTATATTTTGAACATTTTCATCACTTTATCTTGCCGTCAGACAGCCCTAGTTTATGCGGATGTTATATCGCTCTCTTCAAATCCACCAGACTCCATTGACAAAAACAGTAATTGTACCTCGCAGAACACAGGAGTTTCTAGTACCGCTGCCTCGATCAGTTAGATTGTGTTATTGTGTGACTTTGGTGTTTTGAAAGGGTTAGGATAAAACAAAACTAACTAACTAACTAACTAACTAACCGATCGAGGCAGCAGTAGACAAGCAACTCCTGTGTTCTGCAAGGTAAAATTACTGTTTTTGTCAAAGCAGTCTGGTGGCTTTGACTGGTGGCATAAACTTAAAGAGGACTGTTTGATGGTAAGGTAAAGCTGTGAAAAGGTTCTAAATAGCGTACCCTTAAACTGATATTGATTTTTCTTTCAATGGACCTTTTTTCTGTGGCTGAAATATGTTTAGCTGCTGCCCCTGTCCACAGCAGTACATTGCTTAGCTTCCGTGTCGGGACTCCTGTCTGCTTCTCCAAACTGGGAGCGTGCCGACCGCCATCTACTGTAGGTAATACACTGATAAGTACCTCATACAACCCCACTTCAAAAAATCTGAACTATCCCTTTAAATGACACATTGGTCAAATGTGATGCATGATTGTGTTAGGATATTGGTAATAGAGTTGCAGACATCACATCACGGGACCAGAAAAATAAAATGGGGATTCACAAAAAAGCTCTTCACCACATTTCGTAATTGCATGAAAAACATGATTAGGCCTAATGTGTTACGCTTTCAGAATCTCTCAGTCACATGTTAAAGGTGATGATAGTATTGTCATATTTCATAGTCATAAGGCAACATTTTGGTGGAAAATGTTCATCTGGCTTGTGAACCTCACTGATATCAACTTATTATCGTAAGAAGTGAAGTTTATTTCTCTACGCTTTACCCCCTCAAAATATCAGCTTCAATCCATGACTGTAAAAGCTTTTATATTGTTGTAAACTTTAAGAAATCCAAGAAAAATCTCCTCCAAATTGGCAGAATGAAGCAGAGTCCAACTATGAATAGAAATCTTACAAATTCCAATTCACTTGGCGACTTCCTCTTCATAGCTGAGGTTCTCGAGGGTGTAAACCCCAACATAAGTAATATTTTGGTGCAACCTCAGGAAACTGTGTCATGGACTTGGTTGGGAAGTTTCTAAACAAAACAGAGAGAGGTCAGTTGCAGGCTGGTGAAATAAACACCACAGCAATGTGAGTGTGTCAGGAGATGTTATCCTTTGTTTGTGTCTCTGATTCAGACATTATATGAGCTGCTTTCTACGGCAGTTTTATCTTATATATTATGTGTGTATTGTGGTTAAGTGGGTAGCTGATAACACTGCTGAATGCAACTGGCTAACATGGAAAATAACAAGGGGGGAAACACAGACAGGTCATCTGCACCATGCCCACAATGCAAAGTTGCCCTATAATTAACATGTGTCTGTTAAGGTCCTAGTGATAAAAAAAAAGAGGCCCTGTCGTCCTATAGATTACATAAGTTAAATGCTACCAACAATGAACTGAAAATATATTTCTCTGTTTAGCTGTCTTATGTGTATATATATTCTTTTTAAAATGTATTTATTTATTTATTTTTTTTTTTTTTTGTGTTTTCCTTCTTCATGGTAATTTTTTTTTTGTCTAGGTGGACTATACGGACAATAATCTATCTCAAGAGGATACAGATCTTGTCCATTCTACATTCATGCATAAATAATTATAATCCAGTAGCCTAATATTCAAAATTGAAGAGATGCATTTGTCACATATAGTAGATGGATACCCATCATTTTATCAGGGATGACCAATTGAGAGCAAAGCTCTCTTTTGCGATGGTGCCTTGCAATAGGCTACATAATCCAAAGTCAGAATGAGTGAAATGCTGTTGTGTCAAACTCATAGGCAGTGCACAATGCAAGTACATGAAATTATAAGTTAAATAAACAAAATATCACATAAAAATGAGCAAAATATAGGCTACAAAATAGTAAACATATGCAAAATAGTAAATATAGAAAAAAGTTAACAGTGAAAAGTGAAATATAGTGAATAATATCATATATTTTGGCTTTTACTTTTGGTACTTTGTAATGCTATACTATTATTGCTATACAAATTAAATTGGGAATTAATTTAATTGCTATGGATATTACTTTTGTAGGCTATTTTTACTTGTAAAATTTAGAATGCATTTTGTTTTCTATACTGTAGTATTACTGCTTTTACTTAAGTAGAAGATCTGAGTACTTCTTCCATCACTGCTTTATAGTTTACTTGTACTTTTTTTTCTTCATTTCTTGCATTAAAAATTAAGATTACGTCATAGAAGGTGTAGCGTGGGTGTAGGGAGGAAGGAAGGGGGCTGGACCTGCGGTAAAACTCGCTCCTGATTGGCTGTTGTGGGTTCTCGGCGTGTAGCTCGATGTGTTTAAATAGCCAATCACGTCGCCTCTCCTCAGTATGTGTAGAAGCTACAGTGAGCTGACGGCCCTCTCTCGGTGGAAGACCGCGTCCGAGTGACACCTCGTCGTCCCCGCTCTCTCAACTCACTTAACTCAAGTGCCATGGAGGAATCAAGTAGTTGACGTTTCCTGCTGCAACCTTCTCTTTTTAAGCTTTCTTCCCGTCTGATCACTGTGAACCGGTTTACGTGACGTTTTGAACTCTCGGCGACTTTGTTTTACGAGCTTTGACCATCTGAAATCATGAAGTACATCATCGGCATCGGCGGGTGAGTTCCAAAGGATGAATGACTGGTAGCTAAGCTAAGCTAAACTAGCTGGCTAACTGAAGCTGTTAGGCCTTCAAAGCCCAGCACACGTGGAGTGGGGGCGGTCATGACATCCGCTAAATTGTTACTTCCCTTTTCTTGTACTGCTGTTAAGTTAAAAAAAAAAAATGTCTTCGTTAATTTTACAGTTTCTGTAAAGACTTAACCCTCTCTGGTAATTTCTGTCAACAAGTTCAAGCTAACGGTTACAGCATGTATTAGATGGGGATAAGCAAACCTGCTGCATGTCCATTTGCCCCACCCTGTGTATATTATATTAAGGCATAAAATCCACAAAATGTGTAAATTTTGGGTTAACGTGCAAATGACTGTCAGAAGATGGTTATCTTTAATTAAAATGGTTTGTTTTGTGATTGAAATCAGTCAAAATTAATCTGATGTAATGGGGAATTACATATATTTAACATAATACCTGACCTTGGATCTCTTGAATATATTACTGCACAATCAAATGGATGTTCCAGACACAATATGTTGTGTGATGGTTTAATCATTCAACTTTACAACTTTATGTGTGGGTTGTATTGTCCATTGTCCACCATTCATTGCCTTTTTTATTGCTTTGTTCCGTTAAGCGTAACAAATGGAGGGAAAACCACCCTCACCAACAGACTGATCAAGAACCTGCCCAACTGTTGTGTGGTACATCAGGATGACTTCTTCAAGGTGAGACACATACAAACATCTCTCTTTGAATTTTGGATATAGTTAACCAAAGAGATTGCTCTGAGTAACACAAAGTCGGTGGGGTGTTAAACACTTCGCTGCCTGTGTTACTAGAAACAAACACTATCAGAGCCTTCCATACAGCAGAGTGTAGCTCTAGTGGAATGTACCTGGGTACATCTTATCAATGTATGTTTCAGCCCCAAGATCAAATTGAAGTTGGTGAAGATGGCTTTAAGCAGTACGATGGTAAGCCTGGGTTTTTATGAAAGGGTGTCTGTGTATGTGTGTGTTTGTGTGTTGTACGTTTGCTGCTGCTGCAACATGTTTGTAATAATTACAACATTTGTAATCCGCATGCAATATAGACACAGATAACACTGAACATGTGTTTCTTACATGTTTTTTTTTTGGGCAATTTGTCTATACACTTCTCCCTTTTCCTTCCATCCTTCCTCCCCGCTTTGCTCTTTAGTTCTTACTGCTCTGGACATGGACGCCATGATGTGTACGATCTATGCATGGCTGGACAACCCAGTGAAGTTTGAGAAGTCTCACGGCGTCAATAACACCCTGGATACAGAGATCGTCCCAAAGTCTGACCATGAGGAGGAGGAGGAGACTCACATCCTTATTGTGGAGGGCTTCCTGCTTTACAACTACGGGTAAGAACGTGTACATTTCTGTTGTTTCTCCCTGTAAAAGAAATGGAGACCAATCCTTGACATTTATTTGTCTCTTCCCTTGCAGACCTTTGATCGACGTGCTGAACCAACGTTACTTTATTTCCATCCCATATGAAGAATGCAAAAAGAGGAGGTGGTAAGTGCTTCAGTGTTCTCACACTGATCCTAACAGGTGTTTATAGTCTCGTCTGCTGCTTTTATTACCATATGTCTGATGTTGTGTCTCTCTGCAGCTCTAGGAACTACGCGGTGCCAGACCCCCCCGGCCTGTTCGACGGCCACGTCTGGCCCATGTATTTGAAACACAAGGAAAGCATGGAGTCATCAGATGTTGATGTCTGTAAGTGTGTGCATTTTTTTTTTTGCATTGTCACTTATTAACCATAATCAAAGATGACTGTTTTTGTTTATTTAAATGTATGTTTGCTATTACAGTGCAGATAGATGGAACCAAGTCAAAGGAACAACTCTTCAACTTTGTCTACGGCGACATCCTGAATAACATCCAGAAGTCTCTCTAACAAACAAAGGTAAACAAATCATCCGACTGACCTGTTGCAAAATCGTTCTATCCAAATGTGAGTTTCTGATTGTTTTTGTTTTTTTTGTATTGCAGGTCCTAACGATCGGCTAAAAGGAGCATGTACTCAGCCTGCAAGCAGAACACCGCCTTGCCTTAAGTTTCTACCTGGCAGCTCATTTTAGCTGACTGCTACGATTTTTTTTGTAAATGTTTCAACTGATTGCATCAAATGCTGGCATGTTTTTTTATATCTACCATATTTATTGCTTTGTTACAGCCTACACTCCAAAGAGAGTTGACGGATATGTTCAGAGGATGGTTGCACTAAGATCAATAAATGATCCTCCTACAAACTCTGCTCTTCTGATTCATTTTTTTAATTTACACTGATGGTAATACAAAAGGGAAACCCTTAAGAATTGTGAAGAGTAAATTGGAGTCTTCAAATGAAGTTCACATTTCTACACTTGCAGCCCTGATTAGCTTCTAAGTTAAGCACAGAGAACAGACGGAGTTCACTATCTTGCTCCCAGGCAACAGTTGGTGCGAGTGATAAGTGGAATCACAAGGTTGGACCTCGTGACCTAGAACGCAACCCTTATCTAAATTCAGACACACTATTTCCCTGGAAGTATTTCCTTCAGAATAAACTACCGAAGGTCCCTTTACCACAGTAATGACTTTGTGTAATGCAGATGAGGTCAACGAGTGAAGTAAATGCATGTGACATAATGTCATACGTGTAATAGTAATAATGACGTTATTTTTATAGCACATTTCATACCCCTGACAACAGCAAGAACAAAATTAAATGCATTCAAGCTCCCCCTCTGCTACACAACCACACACTTGGATCCTTTGCTTTCGAACTTCTATAGAATTTATTTGTAACTTGCCTGTAATTAATACAGAACTTCAGTGGGCCATTTTTATGTCGTATTTTCTTGTCTTTGTTTTATTTGTGAAGTTTGGTGTAGATCCATCGTCTGCTTTACATTTACCTGGCAGTCCTGTCACAGACTTGTCCAAGCTTTGCAGTGCAGCAGAACAATGCATCCTTTATCTATATTTATAGATTATAAATATATATTTATAACTCCACTGGCATAACACAAGCTGGAAGGTAAAACTCATTGAATATTAATAAAATATAAAGTTAATGAAATCTGTGCACATATTTGCAGTATCAGAGGTGGAGATTGGATTTTCTTTATTCAGGCAAATGCAGTGGCATGATATTGGACCACGGTGTTAAAGCGTGTGCAGTATATCATGTCTGTAATGAACAGTTTTTTATTTAGTGTTCCACAAACATTAGCCTGGTATACATTTGTTTGGGTGCCTGGTTGCTGTAAACAAAGCCATGCTGTGCAGGAAAGTAGCATCACTGGATGCAAGCAGACCATCATTTGGAGCAAGTGGAAAATAATATGGTGGACAAGCCAGTTTCACTCCCACATCAACCTGTTTTTGAGTGAATGTATTTAGAGTGGCGGTTTAATCCCATATGCAAAGACATTTATATTGAAAGTTGCTTTATCCTTCAGTTGCAACAAATGAGCTCTTTTGTCAGATTCTCCACAAAGCTGTGGTAACCTTCTGGATTGCAAGATATATGTGTAGTTAATGTAATACAATATGTTGTAATAAAAAGCTAAATACGAATGTTCATCTTTGCCTGCATGCACAAGTATAGCATCTTTAAATAACTGCAATTATGCAATACCATAATAATGCACTAGGCCCATGCATTAATATTGTGCATTACATGTGTCAGTACAGTATTTACTTTCCTGTAATGGAAAAATACAGCTGTTGAAAACATCCACAGAAGTCATGGGTGTGTGAGGCCCCTCTGAGTGAGTGAAAATTGCTTTCACGCTGGCTTTTCTTCGCTCTGCTGTAAAAGCACATGTTATGTAATGTTGCTATAGACATGTATAAGAAGGTCAGTGCTCTATGGAAGTTGGGGGGAAAAAAAACTCTTGGCCTACATATGAGAAGTAGCTTTTTTGCAGCCTTCTGCTTGAGGGTTCTTGCAACAAGAACCCCACTATAGATAGATAGATTATTAAAAAGAACATTAAAATGCTGCTTACACGCTAATGCATCAATACAAATAATACAATTCTATAATAACATTACCTCTGAAAGGAATTATTCTGCATCTCCTACTTTTGATACTTAAGGAATATTTTGCTGATAATATTACTGTACTGTACTCTTAAGTAACATTTTGAACACAGGACTTTTACTTGTATCTTGTATTTTTTTAAAGCTTTTACTTGACTTTTAGTTGTATTTTTTACACTATAGTATCACTACTTTTATGTAGATAGATAGATAGATAGATAGATAGATAGATAGATAGATAGATAGATAGATAGATAGATAGATAGATAGAT
>JAOVVB010233767.1:0-10085 GCA_028570985.1 Heterobranchus longifilis
ATATATGCATGCATCAATACACCAAGCACCAAACATATGGTCCAGGAAACCTAAAATCATTAAAGATGATGTATTTATGTAGTCTTTTGGGCAGAGCAGTGTGCTGGGGGCTTCAGTGGGGTAGTCGCGCATCTTTCCTTCACTTTCACATGACATTGTTCTGTAATCAAGTGTGTTTTGCTCTTACAGGCTGCTGTCAAAGAACAGGATGACTCATCCAAAAAAAAGGAAATAAATGCATGCATATATCTTATCATCACAACAGGAATAAAGCTGGGAAATATGATAAAAATAATAAATTTTTTAAAAAATGTTTCAAATGTTTCCAAAGTGCACTTCTCCGCTCCCTGAACTGGCTTCCTGAAGCCGCCCGTATCAAATCCGAAACATCAGTGTCTTGCCTACAAAGCTCAAAACAGGCCCAGCACTCACTTTCCTTTAAGCTTTAATCACAACCTGCACTGTAGCACCTTCCCTCCGATCCTCTCGCACTGCTTGACTGGTCCCACCATCTCTCAGAGATCAAGGAAGACAAACGTCTAGACTGTTTTTTGACACCTAGGTGGTGAAATTAACTTCCTCTAGATGACCGTACAGCCAAGTCACTGGCAATTTTTAAATGACCTTTATGTCCTTTATAACAGTGTTTGGCTGATGGTACTTCCAATGATGGAAACCTCATAGCAAACCACCAAGTCGCTCTGGATAAAAACATCTGCAAATTTTCTAAATGTAAATGTGTGGACAATAAGCCATCAAAACCAACTGCTCCAAAGTCAAACTTTATGCTCACTAGCAAAATGAAGCCTTTTGTGTGGCCAGTTGCATTAACAAGTGGGTTTCTCATGGCCACTCAGCTGTTTAGTCCTAATCCTGCGAGTTCCTATCACATTTTGTGTGTGTGTGTGTGTGTGTGGAAATGCTCTCTATGAACCTATTAAACATACCGTAAATTTCTACGATATTGATTTTACATATTGATATACAATTTTTCTGATTGGGTTCTTAACCCAACGCCAGTAATTTTCTGATGCAGGTCAATAATTTGACCCTTCTGAAACTGTAATTTTTTCCGGGGACCCATAGTATATCACGGTACCTGTAGCTATAAAACAACATGCTGATTGTGATTGCATTTTTTTTTTGTTGCCAAAACTCTATCACTCTATCATGAGCATTTTGTTTTCCATATTCTGTGACCCTTAATTACAATACGCCGGTTTAAAACAATCAAAAGCTATTATAGAGTCCATCTAACAGCTAGCCATTCTCTTGATCCATTCTTTTGCAGCTTCTATGAGGTTATTTATTTATTTATTTATTTATTTATTTATTATCTCCACCCGCCCCGTCTCCCCCCACACCCTCACCTCTCTAGACCATATTAAACATACACATCATTGATTTGCTCACTTCGAATGAAGACATCATTTCTTGCTTGGCTTTCTTCTTCTGTCCCAAGGCGGTTGTTGCAAGTATCCATGACTGGATTGAAAATAAATGATGATGTTGTGTGGAGTAATCTGCGCCATTGAAAGGGTGATGGCTCTGGGGCACATACAAAAAAAAAAAAAAAAAAAAAAAAAAAAAGGTACAATGGGACTTGATGTGCTCTGCTGTTTTTAAACCCCATATCCTCTCCAAAAGAGCTAGAATTATTATCCAGTACTTGGGAGATGATATGATAACTGGACCCTAACATACTGTACTGTACCTGTTTTGAACTGTTGCACATCCTTTTTCATTCTCCGTCACTATTTATGGTCTCGTGCTATGATCACAACAGCCTTGACTTAATGTCTGTCCCACTTGTTTTCTTTCTCATCCCTGCTCTCTCCTTCTGCCTGACCAAACTACAGTACAACCTGAAATTGAACTCTATATACAGTACTCACTCACTTACTCATCGTCTACACCACTTTATCCTGTATCCAGGGTTGCGAGGGGCCTGGAGCCTATCCCAGGAGACTTGGGGCACGAGGCGGGGTACACCCTGGATGGGGTGCCAATACATAGCATATATTAAAAAATACTTCTTTAAATTCCCTCTTAATAAACTTCCTTTACATTTCTCCTTTATTTTTACCCTTCCTACTCCCTTACTGATGCTTTGACCTCTAGGAAAGTCAGCTCTCTACAGTACTTTCCTTCAGAAGCTTCGGTCTTCCATCAACTTGTTTTCAATTTTTTTCTTTCGCCGTGATTTGCTTGTCTGCCTTTTTGCCTTCTGCTTCCTTTCCCGGTCCGTGTGACTGGCATACAAATCGTCAGCTCCACTTTAATGACTCTAATGTGGCACAGTGACTCCTGCATGCTGATGACACCACATCTGTAGCTCTCTGATGCCTTGATGGCTTAAGTGAGGTGGTGGTGGTGGTGATGGTGGTGATGTGAAAAGTCCTACAGTGACCTTTTGTTCTAGGTTTATAGCATTAGAAGTTCCGAGTGATCATACATGTTCAGAATGTGGAATAGAATAACAGCGTGGTGGAAGTGTTAATCAAGTAATTTGGAGAAAATTCTTCATTATTTGCATTCATTTACTGATTTACTAATAATAACACCAACAATAATATTAATGGATATTATGCATTTATATTGTAAGTACATTTACAATTTATGAATATACCAATTTTTAGCAAGCTGCTGATTCTGGACTGAGCACGACTAGCATGGACGTCTATCAAGAGCGCCCTTATTACAACTCTCTGCACGGATGAAGGATGCTGAACAGGAGCATCCAAAATATTATTTTGTAATATACAATATCAGCTGTTTGTGGAATTGGCTTCATCTATTTTTATCTTTTTTTGTACCATGTGCTCCTTACTGTCGCTTTGCATTCCTTTCAAAGCCGACTTTGCTCTCCACAGTCTAGTGAATACTCGATGCATCCACTTCTATAATCCCTTCACCATTAACCCTTGATACAGGCACACCATAAGGCTGTAAGGCTGTGTGTCATCCCCTTTACTTCCTGTATGCCGCAGTAAAACCAAACTGTTATTAAATTTACTAATGACACAATGATGTACAGCAGTGACAAGCCGGTCTGCAGAGAGAAAGCAATAACACACTTACACACATGGACACACACACACACACCCCGCATTATAAATGATGCTACAACAGAGATGGTCAGCAACTTTAAATTCCACACAGAGGATCAGTGCACACTGTAACTCACATCTACAGTGCTGGGTATCTTAACGGAGTTTGTATCAATCTTTAAGTCATTCTCTAAGAGCATAATCAGTAATATACTCTAGTTTGAGTGCACAGCTCCTGCAACAAAATGCTGCAGAGAAGAATATGAACGCTCATCAGCTCACCGGAAATGAGCTTCTCTCCCTCAAGGATATTTATACCAAACTGTGCCTGGAGAGGACCTGGAAATTATCAAGGACCCCAGTCCTCCAAATGACTGTCTGTTCACGCTACTTCCTTCTGGCAGATGGCACTGCAGTATTGGGACATGCGCAAACAGACGAGACCGTTTCATCCCGCAGGCCATAAGGCTGCTGAATTATCTCACACTGCACTAATGTGGTACTAAATTACATACTGCATATGATCTCCTTGTAAAACAGGGTGTACAGCATAATGCACTACATTACCGAAGCCTTGACATAAACCATATATCTACATACAAACCATACACACACACACACACACACACACACACACACACACGCAGCCATAACATTACAACCACAAAACATTAACACATTAACACTGATTATGGATTGTACATAGTACCAGAAAACTAGTCCAGGAACATGGGCGCCCAAGGCTCTCCCTAAAAGCCAGCCCTTATTCTCACAGAAAAGCCAATGCACCACAAATTGGCAAAAAAAAGAGCCCATGTTGGCCACAAAAAAAACAACAACAAAAAAAAAAAAACACCAGAACACCCAGCCCACCATGCATGGGGCCGAGCAAGCAAAATGCCCAAGGCAACCGACCTGCCCTCAAAGCTTCCCAGATCTCAGTCCAAGAGAGCATCCGTAGGATGCCCCAGAAGAGATGTCCGATCCACGGAGGCCCCACATCAGCATACACAACATCTACAGAATCCGCTGCTAAAGTCCCTTGCAAAACAAACCACAACACACCCCAAGAGTCATGCCCCAAGGAACCAGAGCCACACTGGCAGTAATGTTATAACTGTTATACATACACAACAATCAGCTATAACATTATGACCACATCTAATATTTAGTCCCCCTTTTGCCACCAAAGCAGCGATGCACTCAGAGTGCATTTGCCTGACATCTTTTTATTTGAGCGACTTTGACAAGAGCCAAATAGTGATGGCTAGACAACTGTGTCAGAGCAACTCCAAAACTGCAAAGGCTCTTCCCGGTTTGCAGTGGTCGGGATATATCAAAAGTGCTCCAAGGAAGGAAAACCAGTGTACCAGCATCAGGTCCATGGGCAGCCAAGGCTCATTGATGCACACGGGAGCGAATCCTCGTTCATGTAGTCCGGTCCAATAGAAGAGCCTAGTGTAGGTCAAATTGCTGAAAAAAAGTTGATGCTGGTTCCAATAGACAGCTACATATCAGAAAAAAACAGTTATTATTGCTTTAGTGGAAAAAGTAAAAAATGTTTTTTCAGATAACCTTTAAAAAATGCATTTAACAACAGAAAAACATATGGAAATCCTAGTCAGACCTCTGTCAGGAAACTGTCGCATTCAATCACATGCATCGCACCAGATGTGTTAAATCGTTAACACGAGTTTATCATGTGTGGGAGAGTCAAGTCAGTGTTTCTTTTTTTTCTCAAAGAAAAGCAATTATGTACAGGATGTTTGGCTAAGGAAGTCGTTTTGCTGAAAAGTGGTAATTTCCCCCATGTACACAGTCTTTTGGGACACGCTGTAAATACCACCATCCACTTGTACAATCCCGTCAACAGTGCAGGGTCTAAAATCCTGCAGATACAGGTCAAGAGTTTTAGTTAATGTTCATGTCAAACATTAGAACTGTGGTGTGGGTAGTAGGTCTCCTGGGATTTCAACACATAATCTCTTTTTTACTCAGAATGTTGTGGGGAAAAAAAACCCCCAAAAAAACAATCCAGCAAGTAAGCGGCACTTCTGTGGCCAGGATTGGGTTGTTGATGAGATAGATCAGAGCCTAGAGTAGACACAGTTGGAGATTGGAGAAACATCGCCTGGTGAGCCTGATTCCTGTTCTTGGCTGACAGGTGTGGAGTTTTAATGTAGCCTTCTGCTGAACATATCCCATCAACTTTAAGGTTGAGGTTTATATTCTGTTCACATCATTTTTTTTTTTAGAGTGGTTGGTTGACTTACTTAAAACTTAAACCGGACTGGACATTATCTTCTGACCTCTTGGTGTAGTATTTCTGCCCACAAAACTGCCGCTTGATCTTTTTTTCTCGATGTTAACACTAGAGCCTGCTGTGTAGGTGAAAATTCCAGGATATGTCCTACTGTAGATTATCAAATTAAACATTAACTGAAACCCTTCACCTGTATCTGCATAAGTCTACCATAGACTGAAAAGAACTGGACAAACCCTCTATGATGTCGCCCAGAGTTTTTCTAAAAAGTGGCAAGCTCAAATGCCGGCACTTTGTTCGTCGCCATCTTTGCAGGAGCTGACTCTGTTTAAACCCTTGTTAATGCATAAATTGGCAAATGGGCGGAACAAATGGAGCCTGGCTGTTGTTTGGAATCCGCCTACCTAACGGAGTTACTATCCATAAGCTGGCGAGCTTAGATTTCCATCCATCTGGGAACCTCTGTACTCCAACTAGGGACTGTGGAGGCCAGTTGTGACTACTTAGTTTGTTCCTGTTTTTATGACTGTATTAGGTCCTCCATTCAACATTCACCCACTATGGGCAATTTAGGAATGCAAATTAGCCTAATTTGCATATCTTTGGACTGTGGGAGGAAATCGGAGTACCTGGAGAAAACCCACCAAGCATGGGGAGAACATGCAAACTCCATGCACATAGACCCTAGGTGGGAATTGAACCCTTGACCTTGGACATGTGAGACCACTGCTAACCACTACACCACCGTGCCATGATCATATATCCTTCTTTTTTGAAATCAGCTCCCAGTGGACATTCGAGGAACTGCAAGTTTTGTCATTTACACATTGGCTTCATTTTTCAGAACAAAAAGGTTTTCCCTTGGATTTTCCCCTGCCACACGATTGTCAAATTGGATAAAAAGTGTTCCTATTTAAGTGGCCGTTCAGGGTATCTCATGTGCCTTTATTTTATTTTTAGTCCTATTTTATTGTACCTGCTTTGTTTTAAGAGCTCTTTATAGTTTTTATCCCTGTGTAAACCGTGATCTGACAATAAATCTAAATCTATCTTTATTACAGCATTTATCTCTGGAAAGCAGCATTCCTCTCAGTGGGATATGAGCTGTAAAACCTTTTCTTTCTTGAAATGTTGACCCATTGATGTGAAAAATGGATTTGACTGACATATTTAGGGTATGTAGAATATATATGTGATATTTATGCAAAACATGCCTCACTGAAACTGCAAGTTTTTCATCAAGGCAGACGAAAATGCCAAAGGATTATCACTTCATGTGTTAAGAGACTTCACACCCCATTTTACAGGCTTCTCATTTAAAAAAAGAAAAGTATTAAAAGTGCACCCAAGAGTATTTTACCACAAATTCTATAAGACCTCATTAACACCCAGTCATTTTATGAATTTTGCATCGTATTCTTACAGTATTTTAACCACACATATGTGCATTTGTCAAGTCTCCATTTAGCCAGATCGAACAGAAATGTTAATTCATTTACTCAGCCCTTCGTTCTTGTGTAGGGTCGTGGTAGGGCTGAAACCTACACAGGAAACTCAGGGCGCAAGGCAGGGTACTCTCATACAGTATAGGGTTCCAACTCATCACAGTTGCACACATACACACACACACATAGGTGCATGTCTTTGGGACTCTGGGAGGAATCCAGAGGAAACCCAACAAGAACGGGAGAACATGCATGAACAGTTTGAAATTTGCTCAGGCCAATCCAGGAATCATAACCAAAGACCATAGTGTGGGTCAAAGTACAGCATTCACTCACTCATCATCTACAGTATTTTGCTTTATCTGGTATTCAGGGTCGCGGGGGCCTGGAGCCTATCCCAGGAGACTTAGGGCACAAGTCGGGGTACAGCATGGACACACATACACTACAGGCAATTTGGGAACGTTTACAAGCCTAATCTGCATGTCTTTGGACTGTGGGAGGAAACTGAACAAGCATGGGGAGAACATGCAAACTCTATGCACGCACAGATGGGAAGTGAACCCTGGGAATCGAACCCGGACCCTGGAGGTGTAAGGCGACAGTGCTAACCACAAAACCACTGTGCCGCCCAAAGTACAGCAGGTGGCAATAAATAAGGATATTCCATACTCATTACTAAAGAATAACCAAAGGCCAAAACAAGTAAGAATGAAAGAACGAATGAACACTTTGCATGAACAAAGGCAACTACGGCTTGGACTTACAAACATGAAACACAGGAACAGCAGGGTACAAATAGACAAACTGATTATGTTCTAATTAAGGTATCAAGCATGCACATGAATACAATGGATAACAAACGAATTAAAGGACAAGGACAGAGATGGGACAAAAACCAAGAAAGGCACAAAGTAAAACAAACAAAAACACATTTGAAATAAATAATTTACGCATTTGAAATGCTAAACCTGCTAATATCTTTATATTCAGATACATTCTTAACACAAGAGATATTGCAATTTAAAATTTTTTTTTGTCAAAAACATAGGAGTTCACCATCTAGCCAAAAGCACACATAAGAAATACATTTTCTGTCTTTTCTGTCTGTTTACTTAGTATTGCTGCCAGACGAGCATTTCTCCCAATACATTACAGAATACAACACGTGGTCCATGATCCTCCTTTGGAACACTTGAAAATGATTGTCAAGTGCTATGAGCTGCGTGCATGGTGCAGAAATAACTGATTGGCTGACATAATAAATGTGCATTGTTGCCATAAACAAGCCCTTGAGGGTTGTCACTGAGGTGCGAGATCTTGAGCATTTATATCAGCTAATACCTCGTCTCTATGACAGCCATGAATTTACTTCTGTTTTTTAATTAGTCTTACACATCTGATTGACTGCATTAATTATATGATGTTCCACACATAATGACATGTCAGCTGCCTAATTCACATTTAATAGCTACAACTGAATGATTTGTTATTTGTTACAAAAAAAAAAATGTTGGTCTGGATTTTAAGCTTGTGCTGGTAAATGAATGGTGTTAATGATTTGTTAAAATTGCTTTGTTCTGTGATTTAACTGTGTTTTTATTACCCCCTTTCCGAACATGTTCATTTTGGATATTGGTAGTAATTAATGCAATTAATTAATGCAATTAAATCTTTGCTGAATTAATGCAAGGGTTTGATTCCCACCTTGGGATGGAGTTTGCACGTTCTCCCCATGCTTGGTGGGTTTCCTCCAGGTACGCCGGTTTCCTCCCACAGTCCCAAGACATGCAGATTATGCTAATTGGCCTTCCCAAATTGCCCATAGTGCAATTGTGCAATAGTGTGTGTGATGGATTGCCTCCCCATCCAGGTTTTATCCTGCCTCATGCCCTAAGTCTCCTGGAATAGGCTTCAAGCCCCCCACGACCCCACCCCCCGTGACCTTGTATACAGGATAACCAAAGGAGTTTGAGGTATGAATAATGCTGGAACATTAACAGACACACTTTAGCGGACTTCTGAGATGCATGTAAACTGGTTTAAAAAAAAAAAAAATTATATATATATATATATATATTTTTTTTTTTATGACCTTTACAGTAACATTCATGCTAATAATTTATTATTTAGATATCTATCTATATCTGAGCCACTGGGCGGCAAAAGAAATGATGACGTTAGAGCTAGGGTCTGCCCTTTTCACCATACATGACCTTATAGACATCTAGAAGTGATTAGGGTCTCAGCCACTAATGGTATTATTCATTTAATAAAAAATTAAGCCAAAAAATGTGCACGGTACTAAGTACTATGCATGATATACTGTGTATGGCTGCATATGTGACCATTTAAATCTGAAATGAATTTTATTCAGTAGTTTGTATATCCACCTTTAGCAACAACAGCTTGACATTACATTTCCTATATGAATTAATCAGTCTCTCATCTGATCCGTTTTGATCCATTCTTTTTAACAATATTGCTTCAGTTCATTGAGGCTTTATGCATTTGCTCATGCACAGCTCTCTTAAGGTCCCACTACATTGTTTTGATTAGGTTGAAGTCTGGACTTTGAATGACTAATTTCTGCTTTTATAGAGGTCTGCACACCTGCTAATCATCAATTAATCAAAGGCTCATGATTAACAGCACCTGGCTGCAACTACACTCCTACAGAAGCAGGAAGGGTGTACTTAGTATTGCCCAAATGTTTTTATTTTTTTGCTTAATTTTTGTTAGATAAATAATGGGATGGTGAAAAAAAAGATACATGTTGTTCAACTGAGGTTGCATTTGCCTAAAATTAGGACCCACTGCAATCAAATTATTTTTATTGTTTTTACACAAAAGAAAAACAATATTCTATTTAGAATTCAAAGAGGGGTCACTAACTTTTAAATGCTGTGTTAGTTTCATGTAAGATGTAATGGGAAACACACCTTCCATTACAGAATATTTGCATGAGATGAGCTCGTCTCACATATTAAATGTGAGATGAGCTTTGAATTTGTTTTGGTCAGCAGTGGCTTTTAGCCTTGGAACTCTCCCATAGATGCCATGTTTGCTGAGGCGAGTGAGGTCTGCAGGTCTTTATATGTTGTTATGAGATCCTGGATGAGTCTGGACTGGACAGGTCTGGCAGTGATAAGGCCTGGGTCTGGCAAATGACATTGAACTTGATTTAGTAAGGCGGGGGAATTCCTTTTTTTACATAGGACCAGGTAGGTATATACTGTATATACACATACAGAGACTGCCAAAAAATGTATATAACCTTCAGGAAAAGAAAAACTTTATATATTGCTATACGTTGTATACGTTTTT
>JAOVVB010233768.1:0-23775 GCA_028570985.1 Heterobranchus longifilis
CAGGCAGCATTTTTATTTTTTGTACAACTTGAACTTGTTATTCTTGAAGTCACTGAGAATTGAGAAATACTAAAAACGTTTTAAGAGTGTTTATTTGTGCATGTTTAGCATGAATACATGTTAACCTTTTGTCTTCGGTTTGCCTTTGTGTACATTGCAATCAGTTGATAGAACTTTTTCAACTATAAAAACGTCATAATATTATACTTTACTCTGCTTTCATGCCGTAATTTGACACACCGCCTTTATTAGCGCACAGCGGACTGGAGTAGATCCTGAAATTAGCAGTCTTATGTGCTGAATCGGGAATCGATTTTGAATCAAATCGTGAGATACTGAAAGATTCACACTCCTGCCTGTGGAGGCTGCTCTCACTCACTGTTTGTAGTAATTACAATGAAAAGTAATGCACTATAATTTGTGCACAACCCACGTAAATATGAGCCAGGAGGCCGAGATTATAATGTGCCATATTGACGTTTTATTTGTAGACACCGCCCTCTAGTGGCCGCCGGTATTATGAAAGTAAAGTCTGTGGTTAAAACAAGGACGTGAGGCGACGCGGTTTAAAAGACGCCGAGGCGCGGTCAGGGCGGGCGGGAGAGGAGGTGGACGGATTAATCACACACAGGACTTTCACCCAGGAGACCGGTGTTTGAGTCCAGTTTGAAAATAAAAACCAACGTATTTATTTGTAGCCTCCATTCGTTAGTTGTGCGGCGTCCTACGTAACTGCATCCAGTATTTTCTGTTTTGTTTTTGTGTGTGACAGCTGTATTTATAACAATCCCGGTGTTTTTTTTTACTAACCATACCAAGTCGTTTTGTTGCCTAAACCTACCGAAGTAGTAAAAGTTTCATAATGTTAATCACAACGTTAATGGCGTGTTTAAATGTTTGTTTAAAACGGGCAGAAAACGGCCGTTAAATACAACACAATACATTTTCTTAAGATATCATATGAAGCTGTTCATGAGAAAGCGTTTCCCTGTGATGACTGTGTGTATACATGGAAATGACTGTGCATCACACATGCATTCACACTGATTTGCAGTCGGTAGATTCTGCAGACTGTAAACACAATAACACCCACAGTAGGATGGTGGTATGATATCAATTTGCAAGGTGGGAGAGTGTCGGGCGGGCTCATCATTTTCTCTGCTCAGCACTGGCAGATAGAAGCATAGTGGGGGTTTGGATTGGTGAGGCAGTTAAACTGTGTGTGTGACACATAGCAGCTCTTTGTTTGCCTCAGCAGACAGGGGGCACTGGGCTGCCGCGGTGGACAGGAGCCAGGATAGCAGCGAGTCACGGCTAATAAACTACACCTAATAAACAGCAGCAGCAGCAGCAGCGCCTCCCTCATACTGTACATGCAAACACTTATGCAACAGTTCCTCGTCTGCAGACCTTCTAAGGACAAGAGAAGACAATGTGATTGATTTCCAGTGCGGACGCTGTGATTATGATTTTTGTACACAGATCCGGTTCACACGAGGACTGCTGAGCTCTCAGACGGATCAGATCCGCTGTCGGCTTCTGAGAGCAGTCTACGGCGAGCGAGGCGTTACTGTGTGCGTCTGTATCTGTAGCATGGGTAATCCCAACAGTGTGCCTGCCACAAACAAAACGTATTCTTTAAATTACCCGTCAAAAAATAGCTTTCTGTCATTCACATTCTGGATGCTGCGTGCACAGACCGTTCTAAGTGCACGCTGTATCCACCAGCCAAGAAAATGTCACAGAGCTAGTTTTGTTTCCATGTTGTATGAATTACTAATAACATTTCAGTAATAATATTACAATTACACGCCCTCCACTTGTTACAACCATACTTTTGTTGTCACCGCCATACTTTTTTAAAATCACATCCCCGGATTCATTCAGTTTGAGCCCGGTGTGCTTTTCATCTCGCCTTTAACTTTTAGGGATTCACAGGCTGCAGAAACAAACTGCGAGCTTGAAGCCTTAGCTGTGCTGACTGTCAATTACCCTGACATTCACACAGAGGCACGCATGCAAAGTCTGAATTTTGAGAAGAAAGGACGCAATTACCAATTTTGAGAAAAGTAATATCATGAGTAGGGTAATGAATTACTGTTGGCAGTGAGTAGCATAAGTAATAATATTACTTTTGAAACAGTCTGGCTTACATGCTGAGCAGTGCCTGGATAAAGCCTTACTTCCTGTCTGTACAGGAAGTCCACAGCCTTACTTCCTGTCTGGACAGGAAGTCCACATTCTCAAAGTCCCGTCGCTACAGGAAACAACAACAACAACAACAGCCTCGGAGCGATCAACCTACGCTGAAAATGACAAGTTTTGAAGAAGATTTGGATCGTGCCTCTGCTCTTTCTGTGAATTATTGTAAAGATCTACAAAGAAAATGTTTTCGTGTAGGTTTTTCTACTGAAACGGTTTCCCTCCGACACTGTTTTGCAGAGGCGCTGAGATTGTGAAAACGATCAAACTGTTGTTTCTTTCTTCCTGTAAAACACAAAACGATTTCAAACAATAATCTCACGACATCCACCTGTCAATCAATCTGCAACTGTTAGCCGCTGTAACAGGTCGCTAGCTAGCAACGCCATGGTGGTGCCATGTTTGTTAAGACACGCCCACTTTTCAACGATCAAATCAAATCGCTCCCAGCGTTACGTCCCGCCTGCCGAGCCCGTTTTACTCGGAAATACGTCACGATACGGAAGCTAGATACTCTCGACTTTAAACAGGCAGATGAATGCCTGGAAGTGTCAGAGGACCATCCCCTTATATTACTTCACCACACCGAGTCTGCACAGCAGACATCACCGTGCCGACGGTTGGTCGTGTGCAGCTGTCCAGGGGAGAGTGTGAAGAGGTTTTCCAACGTGCGGAGGGTGAAATCCAGCCCCGAGTGCAGCTGTGCCCTGCTGTCCTCAGCAGCCAGGATCAACTATGTGGGCATGTGATGCCTGAGCTGGGTAAATGAGGAGAGAGAGGATTGAGGCGGCAACACATCGAAGGTCTTCCTCCGCTTCCCGCTCTGGTTGGGAGCAACGTGCAGTGTGGTCAGAGGCCTTGGGTGGTCGCTCCAAACGCTGCGTGGAAAAAAACTTTTAAACAACTGAGAGTTCACCACAGCGGCTTGTGTTACAAACAGATCCAGAGCGGGAGAGTTTGGCAGCACTCGCAGAGAGACAGAAGGAACTGAAATAGTGACAAGTGTTTACTAGAGCTAAATATGTTTGGATATCGCAAATTCTTGACAATTCAGCTCTGGAGCAAAGCTAGTTAGTTTTTTTTTGTTTTTTTTTGGTGGTGTACTACAGAGAATCCCAATTACAACTGCTCAGTCCAGTCACCAGAATAAAATGTTGGCATTGTATGTTTCTGCAAACCACGGATGCGTAACATTTGTACGTTTCAGACGTATCATATCAACGTTTCTAAAGTGACGTAGTTCAGATCTATATGAGCTGAGTTTCTCATGAAGAGGTGGAGCGGACGGTGGATGGAGTGTAACCGAGCAGCAGACAAACAAAACGGGGTGTTTTTTAATGAGAGTTAAGGACAATAACCACTGATTTTGGTTATTCACGTTGATTACGTAACTTACATAATTTGCGAAACAAACGTCCTCATTTCAACTCAAACCACAATGTTTTTCCTAAACTTGCCCACCAAGTTTTGTTGCCTAAACTTAAGTTTTGTTTGAATCCAAAAAACTGTGACCGTAGTGAAACATAGTTTGGCACGTAAAAGTATAAAGAGTTTGGTGGAAAAAAGTGTTATTCACGATGAGCTCACATTGATATCTGCTACATATGAAACGTAAGATATCTGTGGTTTGCAGAAACATACAATGCCACAATGCCTGGCCCTCCAAAAGTCTCAATACAATATATGTGATCAGCTACAGGTTTTATCAGAAAAAAAAGGCACCGCTGCTTTTCTCCTCCATGTTTGGTTTTAGGGTCAGGCCTGCGTTACCGCTCGACACCGACTTCGGTGCAGCAGGTCTGATCTTTCTTTTGACCTCACTTTTGCTGACCTTGGCTCCTCCCATTGAGGTCAATGAGCATTCCCAGCTGCTGCAGCCTGTCCTGTCCGCACACAAGATGAGGGCGTATAGCTGCCGCAGATCCACCAGAGCCACGCGAGGGCCAACCCACAGCTCATGGCACCCCTCACGTGGCCCATCCACCTGACATGGCGGCACAGTACACGCACTGTACTAAAACATCATCATAATAGTTAGAACGGTATCATCAGGGTAGAATGACATTTCAGTTCTTTGTTTTGGGAATTTACTTTCTGTTGAGCTCTCACATCTTTTGAGATTTTTCCAAGGAAATACGATAATGTATGCTCAACTTCTCTGCAAATTGAGTTTGTAACTATGCCCCTGTATCTGTAAATACCAATAAGAAATTGATTAAAAATGAATAATAATAGTGAGAATGGACTTGAATGAGGGCCACTATGATACTCAGGGTTGGGGATTTAACAGAGGCTGCAGAAGTTGCCACTTGAAATACCACGTCAACATTTTTACAGCTCGGCTCTCTGTGTAGTGTCCAAATTGGGAGCCATGTGGCCATAATTGTCACATGCCTACTCTATTTATGATATCTTGGCATCTCTGCTGAATGAATGTCATACCAGTGACCCACAGTGTGATTCTGATGAACACATCCTACATCCTGAGGCCCAGGAAAAGGTGGGAAAGGCAAAATTGTTAAGCAAAATGAAGAGTTCCCACTGCGTCCATCAAAATGAGAAGGTTAAGCTGCCAGGAAAGACAAATGAATTTCTCTCAAGCCTGCTGAATAAGTTGACAATAGCCCCATTCTACTTCAGTCCAAATTTGGGAAAAGGGGAACAATTTGCAAGCTTGTGAGGAGCTGTCAACCAGATGCCTTTGGCATTTCAGAGGGAGAAGGAGGGTGCAGGGGTTGGAAAATGCCTCTGAACAAAAAAGCCATGGTTTTAAATGCCTTTCTCCGCCTTGTGGCAGTCAATCTGAATCTTCCTTGGCCTTTTGTTTGGCCGGAGTGAGCCATTTGAGAAGAATTCAGACAGGGTGTGTGTGCAAATGAGAAAGCATTCAGTTATGTCTGATGCAAAAATTTGTTTCGTGGTCAAGTGCATGCTGTATATTTACACAGGAAAAAAATTAACTACAATGGACAATGAAACTATAATGCACTCAAACTGAAGAAACCACAAACCGCCATTCAAGCACTTGTTACAGAGGTCACGTTGGGGGTGAATCTCACTTTTTCACACATGCTGTGAAGAATAGTGGCATAGAAAAAATATAAAAATGCAAATGTTAGTTATGTATGATCTAAGTCTGATCAGAAGCTGCTAAATGGCAGCAGGGTTACATTGCAGAAGGGTGTGTCTCTCTGAAGGCCTAACATGAGAGCATGCCTTTGAATCCATCCGATATCTGACTCGATGCACTCTGACCTTTGGCTGTACGCAAAGAGAATGCACGACGAGGGAATGCTGCAGCCGCAGCTGTGTATATGTTGAATGTATGTGTGCTGCATACCTTGTGTCACTATACAGCACACGTGCTCGCAAGTCAGGCTAAGTCTGGAGCATCTTTTCTAATCAGGAATTATAGTTTACTGTGGGTGTTCAATATACTTTTGGGAATTAACTTAAAAGAAGCGTGGATGAGAATTAATTTCACAGTGTGTTTTCAAATTATCATCGTAGTAACAGCAACCCAGCAGGAAAAACACGCAGGGGTGTCACCAAAACCATAAACAAAAGGGCAAAATTCAACCCAATCGCCAGAATAAATGTTGGCATTTTATGTTTCTGCAAACCACGGATGCGTTACATTTGTAAGTTTCACATGTAGCAGATATGTTGAAACTTTTTAATTTTATGTTGTGACATGGCTGTGATTAACATGTGGTAGGTTTAGGCATAAAAACTATTTGTTTAGGGTTAGGAAAATACCAGAACCACAGCTAGAAATGTCCCGATACCAGTTTTTATCACCCAAATCATGGCTAGAAATATCCTGACGTCTTGTTAAAAAACACCTGGTTTTGTTGTTCTCACCCAGGTTACACGCCATCCTCCGTCCCCTCCACCTCCCGATGAGAAACTCAGCTCACATACATGCGATCTGAACTACGTCGCTTTACAAATTCTGATATGATACATATGAAATGTACAAATGCAACATTTCCTTGGTTTGCAGAAATGTACAATGCCAACATTTTATTCTGGCGACTGGGCTGGAAACATCCTACCATGCTTCTAATTTCTAACCAACGTTTGCCGTGAGCTCTGTTGTGGCACCTGCTCCGGCTCCCACACTTTTCTGGCAGCGACTCCAAGAGTCAATGTTGAAACAGCATGTCATAAAACACAACTGCACACTAAACTCCTGGCTTTCAAATAAAGATATCAGCAAAAACTTTAGTAGGACATTCATGCCAGAGAAGAAACGGGAGAGCTGTTCCGCCTTCCGTTTTAAATGGGGCAAGCTTCTCCTCTTGGAGACAACGGTGTGTGTTTGGAAGGCTGCTAATCGTGTGGCAGAAAAGTCCACAGTCACAGAGTCCATCTGGACCCAGCAGCCCCAGTCCCAGCTCCA
This sequence comes from Heterobranchus longifilis, assembly GCA_028570985.1. Lineage (NCBI taxonomy): Eukaryota > Metazoa > Chordata > Actinopteri > Siluriformes > Clariidae > Heterobranchus > Heterobranchus longifilis. The sequence continues at coordinate 6,608 of JAOVVB010233768.1, forward strand.
AGCCTTGTTCCCATGCTGCCAAGGTCCAGCTGTGCACAGTCTCCCATCAACACTGACAGACACCTCTTTGTGCGAGAGGACACAGACTACGACTGGCTATAAAAAGGGTACGGAGAGAACTGTGGCAAATGGAACATTTAACAAGTGATTAAAAGGAATGATGGGGGAGGAATATGGAAAGGAGAGGGGGGGGGGGGGGGGGGTAGTGTGCAAGGAAAAAATAAAGAGAAGCATAGGAATTAAGACACAGATGCTGACTTCCTGGTTTCCTTCCTTTCTTTATAAGTCTTTTTGGCTCTGATGTGCGACGCGGTTCGCACATCAGCCGGCCACATGTTCAACAAGCCTCATTTCACACCCTCGCTCCTAAGTGGCACCAACGTGAGGAATGCAGGGTCTTTCCTCATGATTAAGGCTCCTGATATTCCTCTGACCATTACTTGCATGATTATGAGTCACTGTGCAACCATCTGAGGTTTCGATCATTCATGTTCCCTTCCTGTCTTGCCGAGATGACAAGCACAAGCTGCGTTTTCCCTAATTTGGGGTGGAGGTCTGTGTGTGTGAGAGAAACACACACACGCCCAGGGTGAATAATTCAACTCCTGAGTCAGCACGGAAACATTAGACCTCTCTCCCCTTTATAAACGTTTGGCCCAAAATAGCTGCAATTACAAGCCAGTTGTAACCTCAAGGCACATTGTTAACTCAATCTGCATTTATTTGGAACACTTTAAAAACTTCATATATGTGTTAAACAACTTGTAACAAAGTATCAATGCCAGGTGAGGATTTTCCAAGGTTGTTGGGAGACAAATTACCAGACAAATCCAATATGGAGAGGACACCAACGGAGGAGTTAATGGAAAGCAATAATTCTGTCCAGTACAGATACGCTGTAGCCAGGGAGATTTCTGTGTCAGTGGCAAGCACTCCGCCAATCCCGATGACTCATACCTTCCAACGCTGGCGGAGACCCAGACAGAGATTAAAACATGAAGGACTTCATGCGCAAAGAGAAGTTTCCACTACCTGCAGCTGACCAGCAGAGGTGCTGTCTTGTAGAACATGAAAACACTCAGAGGTTTCAAGAAGATCTCCAACTTTGTGAATGATTTCAGCTCACATTCACCACGAGCTCAAAACATTATTACTTACTCTACATCAGTGGCACAGAACCAGGGTCATTCCTACATCTATGAAGAACTTGTAACAGTTCAAATTCAAATCAAATATTTCAAGTTGACCGCAGCAATTTAAACTTACAGAAATCGATAATGAATGGGAAACAATGGGGCTCCCGTAGATCAAGAAACTCCTGAAAACATACAGGATTTACCGAATCTGCATTGTAACATCTCCCAAAATGCGCAAAATGAGACAGATGCTGCATATTCCTTAAAATGTTTATTTTAAATGTTTGGAAATTTGTGGTGTTAAGGAGTCAAAATGTCATCAAATGAGTAAAATGGCAGCTTGGGGGCCCCCTGGTGCCTTCGGGGAAACCACATAGTCCGCGTGTAGCAAGAAACAGGCTTGCACAGAACCACATGCATCGTTGAATGGATCTTCATGTTGCATGGCAGTATGACTCTGGTCAGTGTTTCCTCTCCAGGCCTCTCCTCTCCTGTCCTCTCGTGCCCTGGCCTGCCCTCTCCTCCGCTCTGCTGCGCGCCACAGAGTGGCTCCAGTGGAATGTGATGACCACGGACTGGACAAAGCCCTGCATTCATGACCCCCCATCCCACTCTGGAAGTTTGCGACTGGGAGCCTTGATCACAGAGTGGGGGGTGGCCAGAGTCCATGCACCCTTTGCCTGTCCCGTCAGACACGCGTTGCCCACCCCTGCACCACCACATGACTGCCAGCCGCCACATCGGCCACACGCCTCTATCTGCTGCATTTCATTTAACTGCCCTTAATATTATTACAGTTAACATCCAGAAACAACTGCTTGTCAAGGTATTGAGTAATACACACTGACATACTATGCAACCAATTAGAAAGCCAGAATAAGCCGCTGCGCTGTGAAGAACTGTAAGGTAGACTGGCGGCACTTCGTGGAGGCTACTGCTCATATAACAACGTTGTTGTGGAGTTAAACTACTCGTTCTACTCGAGTATAAATAAGCTGTATCAGCATTGTCCAGCGCGGGAATGTCGCCACCATAAAACGTAGAATGAGCAATGGTACACATAAAAATGGCCCATTCTACTTTCATTCTATTTCTGCGATCGCCACAGACACCAGACACTCCTGCATACTGAGAAATACGGAGAGCTTTCCTTGGCGGCAATAGGCTTAATCAGCATTCTGTGGACTCGTTTGACAAATGGGTTGAATGTAACGGACGTTTGTTTATATGTACTATAAGTCCTGCACCCTAGCTTTAATAAGAGTCACAATCAAAAGCAGCTTGGGATGTTTCCTGTGTCTGCGAGTGGTCTGACATCACAGGAGGAAACAGAATAATTATCTGTGCACTTTGGAAACAGGTGGCAATTCATTCTGTAACATCTCTTAACCCACTAAAAGCCCACCATCCATTACGCTTAATGGTAGCCTAAGAACAAGAGCTGAGGAGAGGTTGATTGCTAGTAATGTAACAAAATAAAGCTAAATCAGTGTGCCTGTGTGCATGAAAATGTCCACGTCAGTGCTGGTTCATAGATAATCACTTGAGAACATAAACACAGCAGACATCATCTGCTGCCTGCCTGCCTGTCTGTCTGCCTGCCTGTCTCTACTTCCTCTCTCTAAGTATCTAATACAGTATCCATTTGCCTCCTTTGTGTAGGTAATATAATAGAGCCTGCAGAGTGCCTCAGAGGCTTCTCCACTAAACTTGTACACATCAAATTGCAAACACAGTAGTTACCATGCAACCCCACACAAACATGCACAAGGCATGCAAGCATGTTAATGGGTTCTCATTGCTATGCAACATGTATTCTTGATAGACATTACCAACAACTGTGTGCTGAAATATAAATACACGTATGAATCTGGCTCTACTTAAAGGACACATCCAGTGATATATTCAAGTATAACCTGAATATCCAAAGTATTTTTCCTAAGTACCAATTACCATCACATAATGACAGATCATCAAATCTACTGGAAACTAACCCACGCCGATGTCAGCTTTTTCATTTGAGCAGGCCTGAAAAACATTACATCCTTATCATCACTACTGACAGAGCTAATTACATTAGAGGCCTTTTGGAAACTGTCGCTTAACTGGCTAATATAATGCAATTGTTTTTGTCTACAGTCGTTGCATTTCTGCTGCGTTTTGCTCCACCTCTGCAAGGAATTGCTTAGAAAAGTCACATTTTATCAGCCCACGTCATCAAGTTCTGTCAACACCATGCATACTTGGAAACACTGGGAAAAAAAGGAGGCCTCATACCCCCTTTTCTGTTCAGGACTCTTGGTGCTATCTACTAGCAAACTAGCCCACGTTTCCAGCAGTTTTGAGCAGAATCATTATAATCAAGCAAAAGTAAACAGTAGCAAGACAGTGGATCACATTAATTACCTGCAAGCTTTTGTTCTGTTACTACAGATATTTGTTTTTATCCAAAACACCAGCAGGGACCAAATATTAATGAGACCACTGCACGCTTTCTTCTTCTCCATCTTCTCTTTTCCAAGCGTTCAAACATTTCACTGCTGCCATCACCGTCGACACTCCAGGTCAACGAAAACCTGCTTTTTTTTCCATCTGGGAAACAACGTTTTGGGTTATGAACCAATTTATTTTTGGTCCAAATGTTCAGAACGGTTCAGAATTAGCTGCACCGACCGGAACAGAACTGATTCAGTGACAAGTGGAGGACTAACTCACATTAGGTAGATGCATAATGACAAAGGGGTGGATCATGGCCCAGGAGGCTCCTGTGATTTTCCCATCTGGACGTGCCATTACCTCAGTGGGGGATCTCTAATACTGTCATCGGATTTAATGGATGATTTCCTCTCCAGTGTTCCTCTCCAGGTGTGGCCACCCTCCTCACTGCTCCATCTACAATTCATGAGAGGAAACTGATGCCACTGCAACGGCCGGTATACTCGGACTGAGAGAGAAAGAAAGCTGCGTGTCTGGTTTACGCACTGAACTGTGCAGTTAAAAGAGCAAGCAAAGCATGGTGGGACTACTGATTTTAAAAAGAGGAAGCTGTGGTGTGTGTGTGTGTGTATGTGTGGCGGGGGGGGGGAGTGAAGAAGTGAAAACACCAGGAGCCGGAGACGGAACAGACGAGGGCTTGTTTTCACTGGGTGTGAATGTTTAGAGAACACTTCTGACCTCCGCTTCTTGTCTGTTCTTACCTGATAAGCTGAAGGACATTGGTGAGAAGTGAAGGATGTGTCAAAGCCTTAGGGAGCGTGTGTGTGTGTGTGTGTGTGTGTGTGTGTGTGTGTGTGTGGAGGAGTGTGTGTTTGTGTGGAGGAGTGTGTCTGCTTTAAGAAGATATACTTTATTATTCCAGAGGGGAATCATTTTCTTCACTCTGTTGTTATTCATTACACACACACACGCCTGAAATACACACATGCACAAACAAAAATCTATAGGCCTGAGGGAAGGCAGGGTAAGACTATCGGAGTAATCCAATCAGAGGCAGAGTAGGGCGGGTCACCATCTCTAACGCCTATCCATTCTAGCATCAACTCAATGTAAGCGCACCTCAACAGCACCCAGGAGACCAACTGGCCCCTCTGCAGCTACCAGTCCACACTGGCGGCCCTCTGGTCCCCATGGAGTGAGCTACTGTCGCCCTAAATTAAATACAATAAGTCCACCAAACCATACAAGTGTTTCCTGAATTAGCGCCCCTAGCGATGGAAGTATACGACCCATATGAACATTTTTCCTAAACGTTACGTTCGCGGTTTTAAACATGCCGTTAATGTTGTTAAAATGGACGTTGTGTCAGTAGGTTTAGGCAACAAAACAACTTGGTAGGGTTATAAAAAAGGTTTTGGTTTGGTTAAAATCATGATATTTGAGACATTAAATCACTTCTGTGCAGCCACGTCCCACGACGTGGACATTACGTACTCGCTGTTTAATTTATATTTCAATCGGGACACAGACCACAGACCCTGGTCTCCTGGGTGAAAGTCCTGTGTTTGTTTCGATTAATCGTTTGGTCTGCAAAATGTCCAGGTGACGTTTTTATATATAGTGTTTTGTCGGTCCAAAACCCAAAGATAATACGATATAAAACAGAGAAAAGCAGGAAAACTCTAAAACATATTCGAGAGGCTGAAAATGTCATTTTCTGCCATTTTTGCATGAAAAATTACTTTAACGATTAATCGATTATCAAAATAGTTGCAGATTATTTTTCTGTCCGATGCAGCTCTAGTGGTGGGCTGCAGGATGTTGCATGCAGCTGATGAGTGCAGACTGCTTGTGTTTATATTTGACAGTCTCTGTAATGTCTGTAGATTGATATACTGAGAGGTTTAGTGTCACAAGGCCGAACTACGTGCTTCATGTCTGCAGTTACTTACAATCGCCATATTTGGAGAAAATGCTGCTACCTGATTAAAAGTGATCTGCGGTTGAGGGTCAGTTTGTGTCTTCCAGTATTTGCAAAGAAAGGATTTAATATAAAGGTGTACATACTGAAAAAGAGAAAAGCCCTGCTGTCACCTGAGAGCACTGACACGAGGTCCAGTGCATCAATTATTTTGTCACCTCCGTCCAAATGTGAGCATTCACCGCATGTCTCATCGAAGCCAACATGAGAAACATCCAAGGGCCAAACACATCCGCCAAACCACATGACATAAATTATAGAAATTATGCTACTTTTCCTTTCCTGCTTGGGCCACTTTTCATCCGCAAAAAATACAGTTTAACTGCTATGATACCACATCATATAATATATAATAATTTCTTAGATACTGGACATTTCAGGCCAACATTTAATTAAAAAGCTCGTATTTATGCGTTTTCCTTCCTATGGGTATTACAGCCTTCAGTTCAGTGTCACTGCGCTCTAAGTGGAGTGGACAGCGTGCTTGCTCCTTCAGACATTTCCACTATGCAGTAATTCACAACATACTCTCATGGGCCATAAGACAGGAGTATATATAGCCCCCTCTAATATTCCCCTCACGTTCTGAGGCCAGTGGGGAGATTGACTGGGAAGCACTTTCCCAGCGGACACTCGACGCTCTATCCAGGGGAGGAATTTCATACGAGGGCTGGCTTTTCATGCTTTTCTGGGGCGTATTTATAGCGGCTGAGGTCAGGGCGGCTGAAGCATGTGGGGTGGCCTTCTTCAACCTAGCCATGTTAAGTGATGCTGAGCCGCATGGGTGGAGCAATGACATGTCATTCCATTCTAAATCTAAACCCACATGTTTAGGACAATAGTAGCCTGACCACGAGGTGCAGAACAGTGTGCAGAGCGGCCTCTTTGAAGCCATGTCCTTTTAAATGCTGGACATAAAACACAAACCTGCAACATAGCCATCGAGAGCTCGAGATCACATGGTAAGCAATTACAAGTGGATAGAGCAGATGCTATATAATTTATTACTGGAGCTCAATCGATATGTTGGCAGGCTGGTAAGATTGATAGTATCTATACACACAGCAGGTTACGGAATTTAATTTAGAATAGAAATGAGCTTTAGGAATGAATACATATCATAAAGACGACCAAACACAGATCTGGAAGCACAGAAATTGTGATTTTTCCATCTATAATGCAGATTTCCGTAGTGAAAGGAAAAGGCGAGGACATATAGGATGTATATGTATAGCTGATTGAGATCATAATGAAAGCACAGCAAAGTAAGGCTCCAAAATATAACAAGACATGAAAAGTTCATTTGCAAAAACAGATAAAAGCCATTCGTTAAAATGAATGAACTCAAATTAATTTAAACTTGTCGGTTAAATGGCAATACGCAAAAGCAATAATAATATGATGATAATAATTCTGTGATCAAGACAGAGCAGCTGAGTAACTCCTGGCTACAGCTTTGCTTGTCCCTGTAGTGGAAACCAGGCTATCATCTGTCCAGCCCTGCCCCTCCAGAACAGATTAGTGTAAATGATCCTCAGGTAACACAACACAGATTATTATTCTGTGCTACAGGGGTCTGTGTGGACTCTTCCTGTGGCATGAATCATTAAACAGGTGACTGTAATCCATCCATAGACAGCTAGCTTCTCAGCGTGACGGTGAGCTATCCGACGCTGCCTGGCGACCAACTGAACTCCTCTGCTTTGAAGACAAAGCTCAGATTGCTCACCTTTCCAACAAGAAATTTGAAGGTAGATGATCCGTCTAAGTTAAGTAGAGGACAAGAACAATTTGCAGAGCCGTATCAAGTCCATGGTCGTCATACACACATATTCTAATAGTGCCAAGGATTTGTTACGTGTGATTAAATAGATAGATGAGGTGAAAAGACTGTGGGCTTATTTGGAGTTGCAGCGAGCCAATAAGCAGCCACACAGACTAAAAACAAACGAATAAGAAAAGAAAAATTACAAATGTTATTTATGCTGTAGTGACATTTTTTTCCCCAGTATTTACTCGAACAAAGTAAAAGCACCTGCGCACCATTAATCTGAAGATCGCAGGCAGAGTGTTTCAGTAACCTATGGCAACTGCTTCTGTGACAACAGAAATCTTGGACGGGCCAGCTCCTGCAGCCCAGGACCGTGCACCACCATTGGCTGGCTGAATGAATGACTTGCAAACTTGTCTATCTATTATGCATGTCAGTTTACCTTTAGTGCGTTCTTGAGCTCATTTCCAGGTAAGCACAGCTGAGAGGCAGCCTGCCTGCATCGACACTCTGACTATCCATCTGTTCATATAGGTAAGACATTTCTTTTTATGTCATTATATTTTAGTGTATTGACTCTAAAAAACCCTTAAGTATGTACTGTATTTAATGTCTGATCCATTTATCTAAATGTCTTGGATCTATAAAAGATGAATAATATATATTTTAATTACTATCGCCCAAGCTAAATTCCCCCTTGGGGACAATAAAGTTTATCTTACCTTAAATGTAAAGACAATTTATGAGCCTACAAATTGAAGCTGATGTGTAAATACCAAGTTATTTTCTGCACTGCTCTCAGAAAACCAGGGGAACCCTGAGGGGAGTCAAAAATGGAGCTGATGGGATCTACTCTAACAGCCACATATGCTCGGCCAAAAACCAGCCACTTCCTCCCTGCCATCTCCACCATGGCGTCCAGCTATCGCAACACCCAGCCTGCCTTGGCCATGAATCCCAGTGCCAACCTGTGGAGGACCAACAGCTATTACAAGAACAGCAGCACTGTCCCGACCCCCTCTGCCATGCAGCGAGAGAATTTAGATCTGGTTCGAGCCAAGACCATGTTCTACCCGTCCAACAGGACGGCGCTGTCCACCCGCTACACTCCCGACGACTGGTACAAGTCCAACATCAGCAACTACAGGGAGTCCGAGTCATCGCGGAAAAGCGCAGAGAGACTGAGAAGAGACACCATCAGACTGATGCAGGACAAGGAGCAGCTGACCAGACGAACGCAAGAGATTACCAGCAAGAACATTGGCGAGCGGCTCAATGACGTCGTCTTCTGGAGGTCTGAGCTGAGCCATGAGATTGACAACATGGTGACAGAGATAGCAGCCCTCACCGAGGTTAAGAGGAGGCTGGAGAGAGCCTTGGCAGAGACGGCGGGGCCTCTTCAGGTGAGAGCGGAAGGAATACATGAGAGTGTGGGTGTGTTACCTTGAATTTTTCCTCTCTGGTAAGTAGAAGTTTTTGAGTTGTGTCATTGGGACATTTTGCAGGAAATATTTACATTTCGACAAGGACAGTTTGCATTTTGCCTTGAAATCCGTACACTCGGGTCGGGCCATTGTTCATGCATGTCACAGGGTGTGTCACCGTATCTGTGGTGAAACAGTTTTGACTAAGGTTCCCAGTTTAGTTGTAGCAACTAGAGCCGTCCTCAATCGATTAGTTGATTTAACCGACAGATCTGTAAAACTGAGTTTCTCCACAAAGAATGCAAAAGCACCAAAAATCTTGTTTTTACCAAATATGTGCTCATAGGTTTCTTGGAAATAAGTCATTCAGCATGAAAAAAGCATTAAAAATTACGAATCAACGAAACACATTTTAGTCAATTAAGACCAAAACGACCGATAAGTCTGCTAATCGACTAAGAGGGGGCAGCAGTCTGTCTGGTCCTTCACGCCACTTTAAAGTGCAGCAGTGCTTCTGCTGGGTCAAACTCTTAATTAGGTCACCCCCGTGCCCTGGTAGAGAACCACTGGTCATTTGTCTCACCCAGAGTGAGTCAACTAGAGATCTGATGACACGGACACCTCGCTAAGATCAGATGGCAGGAGGTTTTCTTCGAGACTTCTCCAGGTGACTGAAACTGGAGAATGCAGCTGACACACGGCACTTGGCATGCAGGGACAAACAGGCTACTGTACTTATATAACATACCTGCTCACCTATATGTCACAATGAAGGAAATGCTGCATACTGAGATACTTTTAACAATACAGCCACCTCAACTTGTTTTAGTCACGATTACTTTGTCAATAGGTGTCTCAAGAGTGTTTGTACCACAGAGAGAAGCGGATGGCCATCGATCTGGTACATGACGACGTGGAGAAAGACCTCATAAAGGTAACATTAGTAGGCTTATGTGTGTCACGTCTGATAGCAACCTTGGAAATTAAACAAGGTTATTTTTTATTTACCTGCATTGCAACAAGGAAGTGGAAGTCATCAAGTCATGTCAGGAAAGGATGAGGCGACATCTGGACAGAGCCATCGCTCAGCTGGCGTGAGTCTGAAAAACAAATTAGGGAATATTACTCAACGCAGATGTTACTGATGATCATTTCCAAAAGTGTGATGTCGTGGTTTTGTTTCTGTATTGCTTTGCGGGGTTCCTCAGATCAAACCGAGCAGCTCAGCATGAACTGGAAAGAGACATGAGCGACAAAGTGGCAGCTCAGAGGATCGACGGCCGGTGTCACCATCTGAGAAACACATCAGACGGTATCGGCTACTACAGAGGGATTGAAAGACTAGACCCCTCGTGAGTATAGTTTTATGTGATCAAATATTAACTGTTTCAACACGTCAAACAGCTGCTAACTGTTTCTTATACTGAACTGGACTGTTCAATTAAATTGTCAATCACAGGAAAGCCACTCAGACTCGGTTTAAACATACCATAATCAGTCTGCAGCCATGCTAACATGCTCACAATGGCAATGCTAAAATGTAGATGTTAGGCAGGTACATTTTTTACCATGTTCACTAGCTTACTTTAGCTAACATGCTTTAATAGCACTAAACCCAAAGTACAGCTGAGGCTGATGGAAATGCCATTAGCTTTGCAGGTATGTGGCCATAAACCAAAGAATTGGACACATATTCTGTCCAATACTGTCCAATTTTGACCTGATGATGGTGCTCAAAGTGATCACCAAAGTTATGACAATTCACACTGAGATCGACATGCATGTGTGTCGAAACTTTCATGGCAATCCATTTAATACTTGTTGAGATGTTTCACTCAAAAAAACAAACATGAGCCTCAGGGTGACTTCAGAAGAAAAGACAGAGGATCAACAAAGTCATTAGCCTTCATCCTCTTGGGACCATGATTGTCTGTTTAAAATTTAATGACAATCAATCCAACGGTTGTTGAGATAATTCAGTTTGGACCAAACGACAGACTGACAGACCGATATTCCCGAGGGCCACACTGCTAGCCAAAGTCTTCTCCACAACATTTTCAAAGACACTGAGCGTATCAACTTCCGAAAAAAACGTATGTCATTCTTTTCCCTCTGTCAGTCTTTCGCTGCCAGACTCGTGGTCTAAGTTTACAGACGACAACATCCTGCAATCCCAGAGCCAGCGAGCTGCCTCCCACAAGCTGAGGGACGAGATCGAGGTCCTGCTCAGCACCACGTCCAACGAAATGTGGAACCAGTTCAACAATGCCAACGTAGCCTTCACAAACCGCATATCAGAAACTGCTGATGCTAAGAACAGCCTGCAGACACACCTGGCTAAGGTCACCACTTTTTTCTAACATGGTGTCATTGCATGAAAGACGATACAGTCTGCTTATGTTTGGGTAACTTCTATCGTGGTGACGTGATGAACCAGAGACTTTTTCTCTGCCTTCATCTGATGTTTCCCTGTGTAAAAATAAAAAAAGAAACCAGCCTGGATTATGAAAAAGGAATACTTTACCCACAATATGACTATTCAGTTATACTTGAGTAGTGTGTTGAATTCATGAAGAAAAACTTTGTTTTTCTCACAAGCCTCCACGGTTAACGAAGAATCCAAAAACGGAGAAAAGTCTTGATGCACAGAAGTAAACGGTGGCCAAGTTTAACAGCTAAACTATCAAAGCATCCATTTACAAACTCTCACACAACTCGTGCAGTATAATCCAAGTCGTACGCTCAGTACGAGTTGTGTGAGAGTTTGGAAAAGGTTGTTTTGATGAAGTTTTCCTGTTGTTAAACTTTCTTCAGTGCATCAAGACTTCTCCGTTTATGGATTCTCCGTTCACCACGGAGGCATGTGAGAAAAACAAAGTTTTCTTCATGAATTCGACGCAACACTCAGTCAGTAATTGATATACAAATGGTCATTTTGCGGGTGATTTTTCCTTTGAAGAGGCATTGACATCACATGACTCTGAGCTAAGTAAAAATTCATTCACTCACTTCCATCAGTGGATAACTACATTTGCCACTTATTAAGAGATCATGTGTTTGTACCATTCACCAAAAAGTACCTGTTCTATATTCAGCACTCTCTGCAAAAAAAATAATTGTGCACAGAATAGGGAAAGTAGGATAAGATAACTCTTTCTTGTCTGACACATGGCCTGTAGGGGACATTTGTCATTCTTGTCAAAAGAGAGGAATTGTAATAAATGCCTCATTTATTGCTTGCGCCATATTCTACACTGGATCCCGTTGTTCTGGGGTTTTGCTGGGGGTTACACTTTGAATCCACATCAGCTGTTGCATGGAGTTGGAACACTGACAGCAGCTGTGATGTGAGGCACACAGTCTTTAATAAACCTCAGTCACTGTCAGTCGTAAAGAGTAGTGATTCGCTGGAATTAAATTACATCAAATGAGATTGGACAGAGCACGCCACTGTGCAGCTCTGTGCTCAGCTGATTCAAAGCTTGCAATGCACAGTGTTTGCTTGTTCACCATTGAGATCCTCATCTTTTTTTTCCGCCTCTCTTGTCAATAGATACCTAATTAACACTCCCTACACCAGCTGACTGGCTATTTTCATGAATGAGACACTCAGCTGTTACTACCATGATCTAACAATGAATATTTTTTCTGTAATTTCATTCTGTATCTGTCTCGTCTCATCATGCAGACTCTGCAGGAAATCTTCCAGACAGATATGCTGATTGAGTCTCTGAAGAAGGCGCTCAGAGACAAAGAGTGCCCGCTGAAAGTGGCTCAAACCAGGCTGGAGGAGAGGACCCGCAGGCCCAACATCGAGCTCTGCAGGGACAACCCTCACCACAGGTACTGGAGCTCTGCAGCTACTGCTTCACCAGTGGGCAGTTTACACATTTATAAATGTCAATTAACAGATGGCATGTAAATATATTGTTTCTACAGATATTCTTTCCTAAAATCTATCACACTGAGAAGAAAAACTCATGGTTCTACAACAGTATCACTATATATCTCAGACAAAATACTTAAATTACTTTTGTATATTTGGTCATTCGTACTATAGCTGCCTGATCCATACCAGAATCCAGATTCCTTCTACACATGTGTGTAGATGGTTAAAGTTAGGCATTGACCTCGAATGGTTAAGGTCAGGATAGTCTCGTGTAGCCAGACCTATCTCCACAGGGCTGGATTAAGGTCTGGATTCAGTGCGGTTTCACTCCTGGATCGGGAAAAAAACTCCCCAGCCTGTTTGAATTTCCTTAAAAAGATCACAATCATCCTGAGCAGCGCCGCGGCCCGGACACAGCGACGGTGATTCTGCAAAACAGCATCAGGAGGGAACCTACACGAAAATGTTGTAAACATATTCTTTGTAGATCTTTACAATCATTCACCAGAAGAACAGATCAGGCCTGCCTTATTGCACGATCCAAATCTTCTTGTTTCTCGTAGGGTCTTTGAGAACGAGAATACAGACTTCCTGTCTGTGCGGAAAGGAAGTAAGGCTTTATCCAGACACCGTTCACTCAGTCAGCCAGACTAAGGTCAGGATAGGCCATTGGTCAGGAATAGGTTAAAAACAGATCGGGTTTCCGGTACAGATCGGGTAGTGGTGGTGCCATTTTGCTAGCCAACATGATTAGCCACACAATTAGACCTATAGCCATGAGAATCCAGAATATCCAGGATATTCTGTTTTATTTTTATATTTTAGCACTTGGTTCCTCATTGCTGAACATTTTAACAAACAGTGAATGGATGCAATGCACTGTGCTACCAACTTATATATTGTATCTTCTGTAGTTTTCACTTTCATGTGGATGTAAAACTTTTACTGCAGCTACCTCCGTGAGACATGTTCTTTATTTGACACTTAAAAAATATAGAGAGAAATTTGTCATTTGTGTCAAGATAAGGTGACTACAATATTTATTAAACTACAACAATATTAAATCAATAAACTACTGACAGTCTGTTGTTCCAAGTGTCAGTTTTCCTGGAGCTGAAAAGGATTCCTTCACTTCTTTCTGTCACAGTGAGCTGCTTCTCTTCCTCTCTCCTCGTTTTAGACTCGTGAGTGAGGTGAGAGAGATCGAGGACACCATCCATAAGCTGCAGGAGAGGCTGATGGAGGCCGAGAACACGCTGCAGATCCTCGTCAAGACCAAAGTGACCCTGGAGCATGACCTGTCCATCAAGGCCAACTCTCTGTTCCTGGACCAGGAAAAGTGCATGAGCATGCGCAAGAGTTTTCCCAGCATGCCCCGTCTGGTGGGCTACACCTAAAGAGAGCCTTTGGACGACCAGTATAATTAACTATGACAGTTTTAATGGTTTTGGAGTGATTTTGAGGGTGTTGTGGGTGATTTGAATGTAAACAAAATGACTTAACTTTACAGGCACGGATGTCAAAACCGGATTATAAACAGCTGATTATTGTACCTGTAATGTATTTACAAGATGTATAAAAAGAAAACAACAAAAAAACTCGTGGTTGAAGATTCAGCTGCCATGGTGATTAACCAGGCATGTCTCCTAATGCTTTCATTTTGCCTCCAATTGCAGACACTTTACATGGTAAATTTACAACTTTCAATTTCAACCACATGTTTAAAACTGCAACTGTGAGTACAAGGACATTTTGATCTCCTGCCACCAGCGGCGTCAGTTTAGGAAATGCTCCTGTGGGTCATATAGGGTCGGAAAAAAACCACCTATGTGGTCGTATGGAGTGGAGGACTAACTGTTATTAACTCATGTGTTTACATATTAAAAGCCTTGTTAATCATCAAAACTACTGACTGCATATACAACTCTCACACCTCCTGTACTTTTCTTTAATGTTAAGAAAAGGTACCTCAACAGTCAAAGGGGAGCGCTGCCATAACTACTAATACACAATCACTTAATATGTTCTGTGACAGCGTTCACAGAAATGAAACACACATTTTCACTCCACCTCTGCAGTTTAAACCCTTCATTTATAATGTCGCTCTTGCGACTTACAATAAGTGCTCTCTACATTGAAGATACGACCCAAAAATGGCAAGAATCAAATAAGCAAAACTGCGCCAAGATTTTTAGAAACAAGAGATAGAGAGAGTAAAGAAAATGTCTAATTCATCCAAACCACAGGTCTGTCTTTACACTACGTCGGCGACAGGCCACGGCCCAGTGGAGCACAAACAGTGGTGCCGGTAGCACGTGTGACAGAAAATCTCCAGACAAATAGCCGGGATTAACTTGTGCAAGACAAACACACACGCCTCTGAAGGCTCACTCACATCTGTCAGCGTAAAACTGACCTGAATGTCACCTTAAGGGAGCGGTGACATGGAGGAGACTGTGATTTGACTACAAGAATACACCCTCAGTAGTTTGGTGCACTGTACACAGAAATATGGATTGTGAAAGACTTTTTACCATCCTTCTTTAATGAGACATTACTCAACACCTCACCTACAGGAGGAGCTGTGCAAACAACAAGCTCATGTATGAAACCCCGCACCCATCTTATAGGACCTGAGCCCCATACCACTCACTCCTCATTGGCTTCTTTCTTTCTCCCTTCGTCTCCACCCCTCCGCTCCGTTATCTATACAGCTAACCCCAGCTTGATCCTGCACATTTAATTTCATGTTGTTTATTCAGTCAACACCTTTCAGAGCCTGAAACCAACTTTAAACACACATAAACACTATCACACTCCCTCCCACTACTACTGCATTTCCCACGCAACCTTTGGCTTCACTGAGGAATGTAAACTTTGCTCGAATCACCGGCACTGTTTGAGTTTAACGTCATCTGTAGAGTAGCTGCCACGTCTCCGATCGGTTAATTGATCACCACTATCAGAGCAAAGGAGAGGTCACATTATGAAAAACAAGTAGTTGAAATATTGTATTGACATTGCACAACTATTTTACAGGTACACATAATATTATGCATTATAAATGCAGATAAAATACATTCACATAGGGACATGGAATGAAATACAAAAATAAATGGTGTGAATAATACTGAAAAATAATATATATGCAGGAGAACCCAAGAAAAGCAGCAGAATAAAATGTTGGCATTGTGCATTTCTGCAAAGCATGGAAATGTAATGTTTGTAAGCAGCAGGAGACCACTGCTCGACAGCGGGAGCTTTTTAATGACAGTTCGGGACAATAACTGTTGATTTTTGTTTATTTACATCGCTTATGTAATTTGCATAATTTTAACCCAAACTACAATGTTTTTTCCTAAACTTATCCACCTGGTTTTGTTGCAGAAACTTAAGTTTAGTTTGAATTCAGAAAACTGCGCAAGCAGTGAAGCGTCAGTTTGGCACGTAAAAGTGATACAAAATAAAGTGATAATTATACGCTTTACCATGAGATCACATTGATATCTGATATAAAACGTAGAAATGCCAACATGTATTCTGCTGATTGGGTTGGTGTGCTGTGCCTGAGCCAAAAACTTTAGAATAAAATTCAGTCACAGTTTATTATAACTCATTTAAAAACCAATTATAACTTAACCCACTCTTTAACTCTGCCCTCCCACATCCGTCTATTTGATGCCCTTTTCAGCGACCTGAGTTCTTTTAAACTATAAAATTATGGTTGGATTTGATATAGTTACTTGGTTTTTTTTGTATTAATCCCCCCCTTAAATACAGATACAGGAGATAAATAAAAATGAGTCACTTTCTGTTTGAAATCCTTGCTATCTCATAGCACCAGAGAGAAGAGAGAAGAGGACATTTACCAAAACATGTCTTAGTTTGAGTGTCTGCAAACAAAGGTAATGGAAGCTGGAGACACTCGCTGGACTGGCAAAGTAATCAGAGATAAAAAGATGCTACTTTGAATCTGAGCTTTTCTCAAATCTTTGATGAAATCTAGTTCCATCCTCAAGTAAAAGCATGACAACGTTTCTGGTGCAAATAGAGTAGTTTCATTACACAGATTCATAACAGGAGGGAGGGAGTGACTGTAAAGATAAACCACTCTGTGTGTCTGTGTGTGTGTGTGTGTGTGTGTGTGTGTGTGTGTGACTTGCACTTTGATTTAGGTGTAATGTTTTACAGCTGTATTGTAAGTCACAGCTCTCTCTGCTGTGCAAACAGCATTGTGTTTGACTAAAACCCTCAGGAGCAAGTCAATGGGCAGGAGGTCTCTGCCATGGTTTCCTACACGCAGTGTGTGTGTTTAATGTGTGTGTCGTCCCTCTCCTGTGCCCAGGCACATTCCTGAGCCCTAGCATTGCAAAGAAAGGCCCCCTGTTGTCTAGCTTACATCAAAAGACTCGGTGCTCTCATCACCTTGTGATTAAACACACTGACAGACAGCACAGAGTTGAGGGTTTTCTCCCCCCCCCCCCCCTCCCTTTATCTGTCCCCTTTTTTTGCTTTTCCCTTCCAACTCCCG
>JAOVVB010233769.1:0-10085 GCA_028570985.1 Heterobranchus longifilis
TTTTTGCTTTTCTCTTGTTTTTTTGGTTTTATTTTTGTTTTGTGTATATTTTGTTTGTGTTGTTTCTTGTTTTGCACAGTGACATCGAGTCATATTCCTCGTACGTGAAAACTACTTGGCAATAAATTATTCTGATTCTGATTCTGATTCTAAACAGAACATAACATTGACACTCAAACATAAAGTAGACACGGCGGTCTATTAAAATATGTCGGCAGTCTACAACACACAGACAGGTGTCGAGATGCCGTAAACATGGAGTTAAACAACAGATTAATCTAACGTTCTGATTGATTTCTTCATTACCACAGTTTATGATGTTTCACTCACCAGTCTCTGCTCAGCCTGCTGCAGTTTGGTGGAGTCCATCTGTGTATTCTAACATCCTCCATCCAACAAAATAATCTGAAGAAGAAGAAGAAGAAATTTACTTTTCTTACTCTCTCGCTCCTTGCATTTCAGCGCACCTGATTTGTACTTTCTCTCCATTTTACCACTAGGGATGGGACAATAACCGATTTTATCGTGGATCGTGATAAAAAACACTCACGATAAGATGATCGTGGTTAATTGCCATTATCAGGATAATCGTGATTATATCTGCAGTTTACTGCAGTGTCCTATCTGTGATGCAATAAAAAATATTTGTTTCTTAAAAAAAGGTCGTAATGTTTCGAGAAAAAAACTCGCAATTTCATGAGAAACAAGTCGTAATATTTTGAGGAAAGAAACTAACAATTTTATGAGAAAAAAAGTTGTAATGTTTCGAGGAAAAAAGTCACAACAAAGCAAAATGTAAAATAAAGTGATCCCAGTATTTTAGTGCCATTTTAAGAGTTTTAAACATATTTTGTTGAATCAGAATTATTTTGGCCAGGATAATCGTGACATGAAATTTTCAGCGAGCTAGATTAAAAAACAGACACACACTGCTGTCATCATGAGCGGGGACAGAAGAAAAAAAAAAAATAGGACCGGAACAGCAGACCGCACTGGATTTCATATTTCTGTGGGTGTACCTAATAAAGTGGCAGCCGAGTGTATGTCCTCGTTCTTTTTGTAAAATACAAGCAAAAGATTGCTGTGTTATTTTGTACATCTTTGAAAACTGATAAAAAAAAAGGTTTCATTTTGGTTCAAGTTGTACATACTGAGCAAGGATATTTCTAAGTACCATCTTTGTTGGGACTGGGGGAAAAAGAAGCAGAATGTACATGTTTAAAACATTTTCTTTATATTGTGCAGCAGAGGACGGAGTATTTTGTCCTCCAGATGATAAGAACAGTCTTTGAGGATTCTGAGAAAACCTTCAGAACAGCGGTAACTGTTGCTAAATGACCCTCTGGGTTATTCAAAGATTACCAGGTAATTATTTTTTTTGGAAAATCGGTTGCTTAGCGCTGTGGCTCGAATGTACAGGAGAGACACAAACATAGAAATATAATTGCTTTTTTCAGTGGTCATTTGCTGAGTACACAACAAAATGGCGATTGTTGTTATCCACCGATATTAGAATGTGGATTGTGCACAATCCACATTCTAATATCGGCCACCGTATCGGTAATCGGTTGATTTTTCGCATCAAAAATCTGTATTGGTATCTGCCTAAAAGATTCCATATCAGTCCGGTCCTACTTTTTACAAAATAAGATTTAAAAAAAGAAGATGACGAGTCTATATGCTTATATACTACACTACTTAGTAATACATAAAGTATCTAAGATTGGCTCCACTTTGACGAACTACAACATTAAAATGATCTTACATGCATTCATTATTGACAGAATAACGAATATAATATTCTATATAACATAATGCACAATGAGTACTTTTGATACATTTGCTGATAATACTTATGTACTTTTGCTTGTTACATTTTGAATTCAGGACTTTTACTTAGACTATGGTATTTCTACTTTTTACTTAAGTAAAGGATCTGAGTACTTCTTCCACCACTGCATATGAAATACTGCAAACAAAGTACTTAATGTATACGACATCTGCACAGATATTTGTGCCTATTATGGCACAACAGTTGGACTGTTTGGTTGTTTTTATCTGATGCAGTCTGTGCAGCAGTGTTGAATTCACATTTGCTCGAAACTTAACTACTAACAAGCTCCAGCTGTCGACCTTATGTACTGAAATTAAATGACAGATTTTTTTTTAAAATATTGCTTCTTTTGAAACATTTAACACATTCTTCACTACTTTTTGTCATTAACTGTGCACATACTTTTGGTAATAGTGCCAATACCAGAGCACACACTCAAGGATACTGTACACACAACTGCCAACATGGTCTCATCAATAATTCATTTATTGGATAATTTATTCATTAATGACCTTATCATGGTTGTCTGGAAGAAGCCGGTGGATTAGTGGGTCTCAGAGGAGATACATCTGTTTCTCTCTCCCTGCTCTGCTTTATAATGGAAATGTGGCGCCGATAAAGAGCAACATTAAACAACATCCAAAGTCCATCACTACAAAATTCAGTTTTTTGGATAGCGTGACTCATGTTGGTCTCTTTAATGATTAGAGATAAGAGATTTTTCTTTTTTTTTTTTTCAAATCCTGCTATTTTGGTCTGTTAATTAGAGTTACATAAGCGAGGCCGGGTTAAGATTAGCCATCACTCCTACAATCATTTTCTTCTATCTGTGATGGAGGAGAGAACGGAAGGAAAAAGAAAGAAAAGCAAGACAAAAACTGATTAGTTTCGTGTTGCGATATCTAAAAGCGTATAAAAAAAGTATACTCTGCTACACTGGGACCCAAGCTGGTGTCAATTGTGGACGATAATGGATTTTATCGTGTATCGCGATAAAAAACACAATAAATTGATCGTGGTGAATTTCCATTATCGGGATAATCGTGAATATCCTCACAAATTAACTGCAGTTTACTACAGTGTCCCATCTGTGATGCAATACAAATATTTGTTTCTTGAAAAAAAAGTCGTAATGTTTTGAGAAAAAAGTTCCAACAAAGCTGAATATAAGGTAAAGTTTCCAGTGTGTTTTAGTGTCATTATAAGAGTTTTAAGCATATTTTGTTGATTATCGGGATATCGCAATTATTTTGGCCAGGTTAATTGTGACATGAAATGTTCATATGGTCCCATGCAGTTGGCTTATATCTCAGCAGCGTTTCATTCATTTCTGTGAGGAAAACTAAATAAAATGACTTACTCTAAATGTTTACTGTTGCATTTAATGTCAACACTCAGAACAACACAGACTAGATTTTCTGATATATTGATTCAGTTAGACTTTTGAACATGTATGTAGGAAACTACATATGTACAAAAATAACTAACAAAACGTAAAAAGGGCAATAAAATATAAGAAATAATCAAGAAATATATTGATACACAACTTGCTTTAAAGCTTTGTTGTTCCTCAAAGGGCACAATATGTGAAATAACCGACAATCTGTCACAATAATTAAAAACATGTTTGATAATGGCACATTATGAGCATTTAGACTGAAGTGATATAAGGGTAGTGTGTACTTTCTCATTGTTGTGCAAACATTTAATCTTCAAATACAATTATTTCCAATCTTCCACTACCATGGCTACAAATTAGATTTAGCGTTTGAAATATGTTTAGGCCTAGTATATATATATGTTATGGTCCATGATATAACTTACAATAAAACTCCTGAAAACCCAGTTTAACTTGGCTGCCATGTTTACTTCTGAGTTTGCATGTGTACTCCTTCTCGTGGTCATAAATCAGTAAAATCTGAACACACAGACATGATACACACATTTTTAGATTCTGTTACTTACACTTCACGAGGGCTCCGATGTCCATTGCGAATAAACGTCCATACGTCCATAATATCCGCTTAGAAATGATGTGGGGGGAAAGACGCTAATGAACCCCCCTGAAAATAATCACGTTTTTAAGTTTTCTTCAGTATTAAAGTACTCCAGTGATAGTTGTCTGTACATCCACGGGTGTATTGCCAACAAGAACTGCCAATAGCTAATTCGGCATACTTTTAATGGTGCCACTTTGGCAAAAATGTATACAAATATAGGCAACAAAAAATGGGGGGGCTCAATTTGTAGCCCGCAGCTAGCATAACTAACGTTAGCTAAACTAACTCCATGGCAACATTAGGCTACTTTCTGTTTACATCCCCCAAAGCGCCCAGATTATGGGAACTGTAGGCCTGCCTAGTTGTAAATCGATGTAAGACAAAAGTACCAAATCAATTAATGGAACTTTTTTTCACGTCGCACTAGCACATGGCACTAGCAAATCTCAAACAAACTGCCGGACAGCGGCCATCCCTTCCTCTTGCCTGCGACCGCCTGCGACATGTCAAAAATATAATAAAAATATATATTTTTTAAATATAATTATTTAAATAGTCGTTTCTTGACCATTTAAACTACCCTATTCATATATAATTTAGATATAATCCCTCCATTAAAAAATATAAATATTTAGTTTGGTGCAAAATAATGGCAAAGGGCAAAGGTCAAAGGTGTCCGTGACTGCCCAGTCAGGTTTTGATTCAAGATTCAAGAGATTTATTTGTCACATACACATACAAGTATGAAATGTCATTGCATTAACTCCCAGACTGTGCACAATTACAGTACAAAAAAAAGAAGCTTAATAAACATTATAAAAGCTAAAGTGGAGCGAGCTTTATGTGTTGTAATAGAAATTTTAAAAAGTAAATTTCAGAATATTGTGCTTTTCTTGTAATAAGTGGTCTTCCTATGAGATGACAAGCAGCGGCCCCTAAGCCAATTTGAGTTTGAGACCCCTGTGTTAGAGCATAATTATCCCCCAAATTGAAGACAAAGGTTGCAAATTCCATTAATAATAGGCTAACATTTTTCTTGTTGCATTATCAATATTCTTTTGACAGTTCTGGGGCTCAGAATCTCATCGCCATGGTTATTAGATTTGTGGGACATTACTCGCCCTGTGTTTAAAACCTTTATACAGAGGGATATAAGACTTTTTATACAGAGGGATATAAAGACTTTTTATACAGAGGGATATAAGACTTGTTATACAGAGGGATATAAAGACTTTTTATACAGAGGGATATAAGACTTTTTATACTACAGGGCAGGGGTAGTTGCTAGGCATGCACTTCCTGGTTTCTCCAGAAGAGGTCACCCTCAAATCCTGCAGGGTCACCCTGCATGAAAAAAAAACCCACTGATGGATCTTATAAATCTCTGCATTTCATCTGAACATATTGAGAGCCAGCACTGTGTTTTGCACCGTCCCTGTCTTCAATATTTTGCTTCGAAAAAAACCTACCCCTCTGGAAGAAAGTGAAAAAAAAAAAAATCAATGCTTGATTCACCTTGTCAGTAACCCTTTTTTTTTCTCACAGTGTAATTTACAACATGATCTTCCTCATTTGTCAGACTCCATGGAGCTGCAACAGCGTGCCCTACTTTCTAAATCACTGACATGTTAAATGAGGTAGAAGTTAAAGTAATGTTTCACTCAGTCCTGTGCTGAAAAGCTAACACACACACACACACACACACACACACACACACACACACACACACACACACACACACACACATGGCTTTACAGGGAGAGCAGTATTAAAACACCTCCGTCGCCCTCTGCGAGAGTCCCCATCTAACACGGATAAGTAGGTAAATGTGATTGAGTATTGATCGGAGCTGTGGAGGTTTAGTTTCCTGTTGGAAGGACACAGAGGGGAGAAGAGTGGAAATCTGCAGAGGGAGAACCCCCTGATGACTCCTCATACACTTAAAACATTTTCCATGACATACTTTCCAGATTCATTCATGACCTTCAGACCTTCAGTGAGGCAACAGCACCACGCCATGGACACACGAGCACACAACAACAGCTGAGCGTTAACAATAACACATCAGTTTTATACTCTGTATTGGAACTATGTTAAATTGCACTATCCCTATAAAAAAAAAACACAAAAAAAAAAAAATCTAATTATACATATATTTACTTCGTGGTGGAAGAAGTATTCAGATCTTTTACTTAAGTAAAAGTAGTAATGCCAAAGTGTACAAATACTCTGTTGCAAGTAAAAGTCCTGCATTCAAAATGATACTTAAGTAAAAGTACAAAAGTATTAGCATCAAATATACTTAAAGTACCAAAAGTACTCATTGTAGAATTATGCAGAATGGCCCTTTTCAGGAAAAAAAAAGAAATATATATATATATATATATAACATCACTGGATTATAATTAGTGCACTGAAAAAATAAAACATTGGATGAAATTTAAATAAAATTAAGTAGTCGATGACAAACTATTTGACATTGACTCAATGTAATATATTTAGATCAGTTAAACCTTTATTTATTTATTTTTTAACTCCGTGCAAATTATTTCCTGAATGTTGAGCAAACCTAATCATTCTAAGTTGTCCTAAATTTAAAAAAAAAAAAATGTTGTTTATGTTTATGTTTAACTTCATTCAACCATTTTTTGAAAGTTGGATTATTTTAATTGAAAAAAATAAATAATTTGATGTCCCGCTCTGATCCCGCTGCCAGTTTATATTGTATCAAAATGAAAATAAATAAATAAATAAGTAAGTTCAACATTCAACCATAAATATCAGAAAGTTTAGTTTAAATGCACAAACTAACTAAAACATATTTAACAAACGACAGCATTTTCAAAAACTTTTTTCAGTGATGCATTAATGTCAGTATCATAAATTATCAGTAATGTTGCTGCTGGTAAAGGTGGGATTAATTTCAACAACTTTAAATACTTCAGGGTACATTAATGCACAATAATATATCATCATTTAGTAGTTGATTTATATTTTGTATTAATAACCCGAATCTGCAAACTAACTGATGTTGTCATATAAATGCAGTACTAAAAAGTACAATACTGGCTTCCAAAATGTTGTAAAGTAAAAGTACAAAATCGCATAAAACGGAAGTAAAGTACCTCAAAATTGTACTTAAGTAAATGTACTTAGTTACTTTCCACCACTGTGTTTACTATTAATATCAGAGGCTGAAGAACATTTCCACAGAAGACAATGTTTCTGTTGAATTCTTAGATTTATTTTTTATTCTCTCGTTTAGAAACAACAGTTCTGTTTTCTGTCACGTTGTCAGAAGTCACGCTGGTCTCAGCTACAACAGGATTGGAGCCTCCACACACAGCCGAGGGCTCACGTCAAACTCACACACTGTCTTTTTGTCTCTCTCATACACACATATTTACACACACACACACACACACACACACACACAAACATACACACGCCACAGTGTTCCCCAGCAAACAGCATCTATGCAGGATTTTGGTGGCACTGTCGAGATATTGTATCATAGCAACAACAGCTACGGGGTTACTTTTGTTTCTTCATTATGCAATCATGCTTTCGTTTTATTTTGTTATTTACTTGTTTTTTGGCACTTTGATTCTATATATATATATATATATATATATAGCATTTTGTATATTTTGTGATTTTGTTGTTGTTGTTGTTGTTGTTGTTATAGAGCAAATTGTGTTTTTGGTTGTAATTTGATGTTAATCAGAAAAAAAGAAGAAAAAAATGTTTTATTGCAAGTAGAATACATTTGTAATTAAAAATGTAGATGCAAATTTTGTTTGCAAATCCAAAAGGTTTGCTTTTAAATCCCAAAATGTTTTTTTGCAAATCCAAAAGGTTTGTTTGCAAATTATGTTTAAAATTTAAAAGAAAAAAATGGATTTGCAAACAAAACGTTTGGATTTGCAAACAAAACGTTTGGATTTGCAAACAAAACTTTTGGATTTCCAAACAAAACTTTTGGATTTCCAAACAAAACTTTTGGATTTCCAAACAAAACTTTTGGATTTGCAAACAAAACTTTTGGATTTACAAACAAAACTTTTGGATTTACAAACTAAATGTTTGGATTCACATTAATACATTTTAAATCACAAATGTATTTTACTTGCAATAAAACATTTTTTGATTGCAGAGTGTAAAGTTTTGCTGTCAAACATCTGTTTGATAATAAAGAAACAAAGTAACCCCACACATACGCAGCCACGCCTACAGCCGAAAACAAAACAAAAAAAAAGCCGAGGCAGAGAAGCTTCAGTCTGTTGCTTTAGTAGGACGTGGAAAGTTCACATTTCAGCATATCAATATGATAGGAAGACCCTGAAAAGCTATGTTTGATCTGCTGCCACAGAAAGCATCATATATATTTACAATACAGGCTGGATGTATATCAAAAATGCAGATACACGGGCACATCCATGCACGCACACACACACACGCACACACACACACACACAATTTCAAACATGCTTCCCAGAAGCAGTGAAATGGTCACATGTCTTAGACATTGTATAACATGATAGCAAAATAAAAGTGATACAATATACATCGATATAATGACAATAATAACTTTAAAATGATAAGATTAACACTGAAAATAGTGACAGAACTAAACAAACAGTGATATCCAAAACAATATATCCATAACAGCACATGTATGTTTCCCCTTTCTGTGATCCTCATGTGCTTATTTTGTCCTGAACTTTTCACAAAGTAACGCTGACATGCAGCCATACTGTACTCACACTGGTCATTCATGTAGAGGGGAGTTTTATTAAATGTATGCATCTTTATCTGTGGAGGGCTCCATCATAATCAAGTGCATTATATAAATGTAAATGTATGTTTGCAGCTCTGCAGGAGCATTAATGTATAGATCAAATTTATTAAAAATAGTGGCTATTACAGACATGAGATGTCGATATCAGATACTGTCAGTGTTGTTTATTTAATGTAACTTTTGATCGACTGTGATATTTCTGGACAACTACACTCTACACTTTTATGTTTTTAGGACTTTTGAGCTTTATTGCCCAGTTTAAAACATTTCTTATAAAAGTAATCAGATGTTACATTACTATTACATTACAACACTGGTTATAGCCATATCAAATTAAAGTGTTAAAAACTGCATCAGTCTCATGATCGTGTCTTCTGGTGCTGGATGTCTTATTAACTTATCTTGTTTTTGCAAGATATAAATATTAAAATACTCTCTGTCTGCACAACCTCATCCTTCTGATGATGCAAATGTTTCTGGGCAAATTATATGAAACATTAACGGCTATTCAAAGAAATTCACTGTTTCATATTTGAAATTGCTCCGTGGGGCAAAAGAAAAATGGCACAGAAAATCATAATTTATGAGATAAATAAGTATTGATATGTTGTTCTGCAGAATAACTGGAAAACATGAGAAAAGTCCTCCCTTCTGAGCGAGAGAATGACAGTAAGTCAGTACAGTGTGGAACAGTACGCAGCGTGGAAAGATGCCCCCCCCCCCTCAGGCCGCTGCTGCGTGACCCAGGATGAAGCTTCATTTCTGGGCTTCAGATCTTGGCCTCGGGGCTCGTCTGATCCGGAGGGTGAAACGAGGAGCGGATCCTCTGCGCTTCATTAACACACAGGTGACCAAATGTTTTGTTGTACCATTCTGGAGATCTCCCCCTGAGACAAGAGGAGCAAAGACCACACATTAATGATTATATTTATTAAAGGAGAGACACTACAGGTGAGTAAGGGAAAACATGTTAACTGATAGATAATCACCAGACATAAATACACAAAGTGTCGTAAAATAAATATGTAAATGTATGTTGGATGTTTTCTTTCCACGAGTCTGAAAGAAGACAAAATGGCTCAAAAAGTCTCAAAATTGACCAGTTTTTGTGTCTCACATTAAAACCAGAGTACTATGAGATCATTGACCACACCTGAGGTCCACTCTGGAGATGTGTGTGAGCCGGGTCCTCCCGGCCCCGCAGGGCTCCAGGAGGTACTGTGACTCCAGGACCACGCCCCTCACTGCTCCCAGCCGTGAGCTGTCGTCGTGCTCCACGGACACACACACCAACGCACAGGAGCCTTTACACAGATCTGTACGCCACGACCTGAGGAGAGACACGAGAGAGAGGTGTCACATGTGTTTAGTTTCGGCCCCGCCTCTTTAGTATCTGTGTCACATGTGTTTAGTTACGGCCCCGCCTCTTTAGTATCTGTGTCACATGTGT
>JAOVVB010233770.1:0-10085 GCA_028570985.1 Heterobranchus longifilis
GAAGTAGTTCATTACATAAATAATAAATGGCTGATGTAATACAAGTATTAGGGGCAATGTAATTGGCTAGTATTGTCTCTAAACAACACATATGTATATACTGTGTGCGTGTGTGTGTGCGAGTGTGTGGCACTTACCTTAATGAAGACAGAAAAGAGAGCGAGAGAGGTCACAAAGTTAAATTATGCCTGTAGTGTAATTAGCCAATCAAGTGTTTAAATTAGATTTTGATGACTCTTTGCCACAAATGAGAAGATGACACTCCCTCAGGTCAGGGAGGGCTTTCCCCAATGAAAAGATGATCACCAGTGACAACAAGCAACACAATTATGCGTGGTTTATGCACAAACATGTTAATTCCCACTCACGAAAACTCCCGGTTTATTGTGATTATGAAGTATGGTTGTTTATCTAAAATGAGCCTTTGTATTTATTTATTTATTTATTTTCTCGTGGTGTCATTAGTAGGTTATTAGCTTATCTGATATATGGCTTTAATTACATCCTGTAGTGCCATTGTACTGTATATGTCCAGCAATTTAGAACTCATTCACTAATGTCCCCATTCAGGTTGTATTGATTTTACTTCATACTGAAAAACAACACATCAGTCTATAATGCATACCATGTAATTGCAATGTCCCTGGTTTGAATCTTCACTTTGAACTACCGTCGCTGGTGTAGTCACAAAAGCAAAATGCGATCATAATTTACTATTTAGCTCCTAATATCTTCATCATCATCTGTGTTTTACTGCATTTTCTCATTCTTCAGCAACATTCTGAATAAAGGTGGAAGCGTACCAGCTGGCCCTACACTTATTATTTTTGTTCTTAAATTAATCTGTCTTGTTTTATAATGGTTTTAAAATCCTATTAGTCAGGCAACATAAACTTCAAATAACATAAATAATTTGTTGAATGTCCCTCACACATACACACGCAACAGCACCGTAATCGCATTTATCTGAAGTGCAACATGCTACGAGTTGAGACATGATATCTAATAAATTGGACGTTGATAGGGGTTGTAATGAAAATCTATACCGGGGCAAGGGGACACACATGAAAATGCACACAGCTACATACACACATATACAGACAAGGCCATGCATGCACACAGGCTATGCTAATGAAAGAATCTGTCATAATAGCATATCCCAGATGCACTTACATACATAAATACATTCATCCAACACTCCAGAGAGAGAGCGTTCAAGCAAATAATTTGAAAAACGAGAATATTTGCTTTCATGTATTATTAGAATTATTGATATGAGCCCACCCTCTCTTGGCCGCGTGCAATTAAAGTGGAAGTGATAGGTAAAATGTATGATCACTGGCTGCACTGCACACACATACATAATGGTTGCACCATCACATGAATATGTAATGAAGTCTACACTGAAATGAGAAGGATGGAGTTTTATATCGTTCTACCCTCTCCTTCCTCATCTTTCTCACTTTCAGTCCTCCTCCCCCCCCATCCTCTCTCCTCCTCTATTGGTCGGAGGAACGCAGCGCTTAAATATTTAACATTTCAGAATGATCTGCGTCCATCTTCCTCTTTTACAGCGAGTCAGACATATCTCTATATTGAGAATAAAAAAGCTGTTCTCGTAGGTTATCTTCATATAGTCTGGAAGATTCACTGGCGTGTTTCTCTGTTTGAGCTGGTGTGGTGGGCGGAGATCACAGAAGATCACATGTATTATATAGTAGGGTAAAATACTCTGTCTGCTTACACATTCATCAGTCAGAGGCTGGCTGTGTGGGTAGTGGCTAGAGGAGTAGTGGAGAGGTTTTGGCATCCATGGGGGTGGGAGGATGTGAGGGGGTGGACTGATTGCCAGAGAACACAGGAAATATCCTCCTCATGTACTGGACACCCCCTGTGGGACAGACAACTACGCTTGTCTGCATCCTGAATCAACAATATTGGAACAAAGCATACCGAGCCATCATCAACTGGAGCAAAATATCAATTTAATGTTTAGGGAGGAATCTGTTCATCTTTCATTCCTTAAAATCTGTAAGAAATCAGAGCTCAGTTTTAGTTCAATGCACCAAAATCTGAATGAATCCACCCACAGACACCAGAACACTGACAGCACCCGATGAGTCTGGTGATATTCAAAATGTTCCTTGTTGCCAACAAATCACACACAAAGACTAAAACCAACAATGAATTGATCCAACGCTTGTATAACACAAAAAAGAGCCACAACGCATTCTCATAAACGGGTCGTATAATGAATATGAAGATATTGAAGATATAATATGCGTTCTGTGTTCCAGTTCGTAGCTAAAATACGTGTTCTGTTTTAAATACGGTCGTGTGATACACACGTCATCAACGTGGTGATTAACATTGTGAAAAGGGACTAATTCAGTAGGTTTAAGCAACAAAATGACTTGGTATGGTTAGAAGATCCCTACTACCGTGTTCTGTTTTAAATACATGTGCCGGTCGTGTGATACACACGTCATTAACGTCGCGTTTAACTTTGTGAAACCGGACTTTTTACTTTTCGTAGTCATTGCTCCGAACAGGGAATGAGACCAGCCTGTCCTCTGGTACAATTAACAATGAGCACTGTAGTTTATTTTGAGTCAGTCTCACATAAACATGTATTGATAGAAAATCCAACTACGCTATATATTTCTGACCTGTTTTTAAAGACTTACATCTTTAGGAGTGGGGTTGGGAGCCAAGGTAGGGAACATTATTAGAGATAATGCATCACTGGTTTATGTCTTTCATTGGATTCATTGACAATTGCAAACAATATAGAATATTGCCAGCTTTATCCTTAAAGACACTCTTCAACACACCACATTGTATTCCAAGTCTAAATAAAACATGGGCAATATAGGCTACTATATGATTTGATATCTTTCTTTTATATATATATATATATATATATATATATATATATAGGTTACATTTAAACACATCCAGCGTCAGCAGTGCAGCAAATAGGAACAGGCTATAGAGAAGCATTAAGATCTTGATCATTTACTCAATAATGAATCCTTGGTTTAATTTAGATGACCATAATTGATTAAGATGGGGCCTAATTGTGCATACATTAAGCACAATTCTAAATTTCAGATATAATGATTTTGTTAGACAATTAAGAGAGGAGCGCACTGAATAATGAAACCCAGTGTGAGGGTTTGACTTGAGGGGGCAGGGAGCCGGAGGACCATGGCGTTGAGGTTTTGTTCCTGTAGCTACACCGCGCTACTGAAAATGTCTGTCGCCATTCAGTGTGACTGACGCTGTAGCAGAGCTCTTCATTTACATACATTTACATACCAACATTTCACTTATTCCATTCTCTGTTTAATGGGGTTTCAACAAGATGGTAAGAGTGAGGACTAGTTAATGAATACCTTATGGATACAAACATCGTGTTACTGTGCATGAATGCATGGGGGCATGTGGTTGTGAATGCGGGTGATGGAATGTAAATTTGCACATACTGTGCAGTACAGCGTAGGTAGAGGAAAAATATGAAAGTGAGTTCAATCTGCATGAATTTGCTAAAGATGTGCTGGGAAGACATACCGTATATGACATTAAATTCCAACCAAGAATAATCAAAACACCAATGGCAGTGCAAATGCTAATAGTTGTGAAAAGAAGGATTAAACCTCCAGAAGAGGAAAGACATTTGGTCAACGCATGGCTGCCCTTGTGTACAGAATAAATTATATATTGAAAGGATATATAGGGGGGAGTCATTAGATATACATTTGCATTTTTGGGGCCTTTGGGATCTACGAAATGGTGGTCTTGCAGGTTGCGGCCTCATGAGATGGGCCTTGACAGAGAGGAGAAGAGCTTTGATATGCAAGAAATTGGGTGGTTGACAATCTGAGCTTTCATGTGTGACAGTACTGAAATAGGAGAATTTACTGTACCACCGCCTTCCACGGTTTCACTTGTCTTCATCAGCAGCAATGCCTTTTCTTTTGTTACACGCTGTCAACCTTTAATAAATACAGACTAGACACAGCATGGGTCTGTCAGCATCAATTCTGATCATTTGGGAGCTTTCAGTCAGGAAAGGCAGCTAATAATCAGCCCTCACATGCACTGGCAACAACAAAGCCAAGTCTTGCTTCATAAAATAATATGGCCCTTTAATTAAGATTTAAAGGATCAGACATCTCGTCCACACCTCCATTTATAACGGAGATAAATTTAGAGATGATTATGATGATAAGCCTGACCTCTTATTATGTCTGCGTTACAGGCCAGGCGCCAGGATGAGGTGACTGAGGGGGCTATTAAAAATTGCGAGGGGGCAATTTTGTTTTCATAAAATAAAATTCAGCCCAACTTTGGAGCGTTATTTACACCCCTTCCCGACAAGCTAGCATGTCATGGTTGGTTGAATGGATACCTTACGTCACCTAGTTTCACATGATATCAATATATTCACTCTGGCTTTACAGCTGAGCCTCCTGACACATTCTCTGTGTGGGAGCTGCTCCTGGATACGGCTATATCATGTGTAGGTTAACGTTAGCGGCTGTATCCTTCACTTTGATTGGTTTGGGGATGTTTACACTCTCGTACCCCCAGCCAAACTTGTTAACTCGCTGGTTAGTCCTCAAAGTCTTTTCTCTTGCAAAAGGGAAACATATGTTAAAATACAAACAATGAAGTCTAACCTCTGTGTTGGAAGTACATCTTTCTACTGTAGCCTATAGTAAGCATCTAGGGTTATTTTGGAACAAAAAACATTTTAATTATTTTTTTCTTTATAATACTGTGCTATAATACTATAGAGGCTACCCTCCAATAGAATAACAATGCCGATCTTTATTTAGATGTTTGTTTTCATTTTTGTCCGAGGACATGTAGCTTTAGCCTCAGTCTTTTAGTATTATATGCAATTATATCACTCGATTGAATGGGCCATTTCAGTCGTTATCAGTCCCATAGATCTAGGGCAGCAGGGGCCTGCTACACCTACTAGTGGGTTCAGAAGGCTGTCATCGTCGATTCATATGGTTGTAATTGTGATGCGGCAGCGGCAGGAGCCAGATGATGACGTATAAAGAGCATCCAACGGGTGATTATATCATGTATGCCATCAGGTGTATATTTAAGACCACATTGCAGGGTTCTCATTTTACAACAAAATCAGCTGGAAACATTAAAAAGCTAGCCAATTCACTAAATTTGCATCAATTAGCTAGCTTGTGCTATAGCTGATATAAAAGCAAATATAAATATAAAAGTCTTCATCTCGGCCAACAAAATCAATGGAGGTTGACTAGAAATGAGAAAAACACTTTTGTTTACTTCAAAATTAAATCAAAGACCTGTTGTTTTAAAGAATTCATTTCTAGGAAAAATCTGCTATCATTGTAAACTGCATATGTGCAGTGAATGGAAGATTTGAGAGACGTAGCAACAGTAACCAAGGGGGGTGGGGCTTAGTGAAGGGACAGTTTCATTAATTTTGCTCTTCAGTGAATTTCAATTACAAAGTGATGTGTAGTGTAATATTTGTGAATGTGCATATTATTGTTATTGTTTGGAAAAGTGGAGGGGGGTGTGTGTGTGTGTGTGCGTGCGTACGTGTGTGTGAGAGTGAAATAATAAGGGTGACTGGGTCAGCGAGTGAATCAAATACTGGCGACCCATGTTGTTGCCAGTATGTCACTTTACACAACAGTCTGTCAGCTGACTGCGGAGCAGAGGAGTCAGTGATGGAGTCTGTAAACACGGACGTTTACAGAGCGCAATGAAAGGCCAAAGGCGTCTCTTATCTCTCTGGAGGGGTTCACAGTTACACTCTTTATAGCTTTCCCCTCGTTGCCCACGACGATGGAAAATACTCACGGCACACAAATAGGTTGGAAACGCACATGCATAAGGCCGTACAAAAGCAGACGGTGACCAAGAAAGGCAAAGTATTTAGAGCTCAGTGACATCCTTCACACATGCTGTCGCCACAGGGCTCCATGTATGTGATTTTGAGTTTAATCTGGAGTCTCCCGAGACATTGAAGGACAGCCGCGCTCCGTAATAATGTTGAGCCAGCATGTGTTGCCATGGTGTAAGCACATTTTCTGACGTGCTCAGACCACTGTTGAAAAACAACTACATCCCATGAGGGTCCCCCCCCCCCAAAACAACTGTGTGACAGTGTTTGTGTCTGTGAGCGTGTGTGTACATGTGCATGTGTTTTTGTTGATGCAGGTGTTACTCTGGCCTTCACAGAAGCTAATGGAAGGGCCCATTAACACCACAACAACCCTAATAGTACTGTAAATACTTGGTCTGCTGGTGTGATGATAGCTTTGCTCAATAATTCAGCAGCTGCTCAGAAAATCAACAATCCTGTTTTCTAAAAGAGCAAACAACATTGTAGGCAATGTCATCAGATAACCAGGGGCACAGCTCACATAGGGCGCAATAGATTATTTATGTGTGGTATACATAGCTCAACCCAGAATAAATGTTGGCATTGTATATTTCTGCAAACCACGGATATGTTACATTTGTACGCTGCATGTAGCGGACATCAACATGAGCTCATGGTAAAGCGTACATACATTTTAAAACTTTTTTTCCCCTTAAAATCTTTATTAGGTTTAGGCATCAAAATAGGTGGTTTTGATGGTCTGAAACAGCGGTCTGCTGCTTCTGCTTGGCAGCCATCTTGCCCAGGTTAAACTCCATCCACCACCCCGTCCGACTCCTGATGAGAAGCTGAACTACGTCACTTTACAAACGTCCATATGATACGTATGAAATGTGCAAATGTTATATACATTTTATTCTGTCGACTGGGCTGCACAACTCGACTCAGACGTACAATTCTAAAAGTGAAATGGCTTTATTTTACTCACTTTTTCTCACCGACAACCTTAGTTGTTGAGCATTCTCAGCGTTAGCATTTGTAGCTGGTTAGCTTCAGCATGCGTGGCCCTGTCATCTGTTGTAATTCTTTCAGTGCGAGCACATTTGTTAATGGTGCTTGTGGTAAGTGATGACTTCACTCAGCATGTAAATGAAGCCACCAAGACGGCGAGAGATTCCTGCATCCCGCTTGTAATATTATTAACTGAGGTAATTTAGCATGAAACACGGTAAAAGGTTATTTACTAAGTATGATGTGCTGTTATAGATTTGTCTGCTGTGTAAATTAGAATGTAAGTTACGGTGTGGTCTTTTAAACACAGCCGATGTGCAGGCTACTGTGCAGTGAGCCAAGAGCTCTCCCCCAACCCTTTACACCATAAAGTGACATAAAGACAGATGGCGGTGTCACGCATAATCAATTGTGCATTTCTTCTCAACATATACTGTAGTTTAATAATCATTAGTTGGCGATTTACATTATGATGTGACAAGACCATAAAAGCTGAAGAAAGTGTTGCCATCAGTTTGGTTCATTGTGACGTGAATTACTGGTCAGTCATGGATGAGATATTTCAGTCCTCCATATTTGTGCTTACACTACAATACAGATCATTTTCAACTAATCATGTCATTGACATATCTGGGTAATTACAAGAAGGAAAAGTTATGTTGTACTGAAAATGTAATTTTAACTATGAGTCTTCACACCCTTAGTGGGTAATGTTCACACACAACACCCACAATCCTCTTCTCGCTCTTGGAAAGAACAGTACCAAATCACTATTCCTCATCCATGTGAAGACTGGACAAAGTATACCTTTTTTTCTTTCTGGTTTAACACCACAAACATGAACTGCATAGAATAAGGATGCATACATCCAGACTCCTGTGCTGCTCTTCCTGTCTGATGTCAAAGAAGAGATGATCTGTGCAGATACATTCATTTATGGAACACCAGATACCCACATTCCTGCTCTGGTTCCTCCACATGCTGTTTGATTTCTGCATGTATGACAGGCAAGATGTCAGTGCCGGGTTGTAATGGGATGGGATGTAATCTCACACAGTGTATTTCATCACCTTTTCGCCCTCTCTCCTCCGTCTGGCAGTTACGCCTCCAGGATGGTTTCTATGGTTCCCTTTTTGTCTGACTTCCACACACACCATGTCCCATTTTCATTCATTCAGTTTCCAGTTCTAGACATGGACGGCCCATCAATGCCAACCATCTGATCGTACTAACGGTCCAGAAGGGCCGGGCAGACCCTCCTGCGCTGTGCTGACTGTCATTTTACCACAGTACTTGTCCTAAATGTTTCCAAAGATACCAGTGAATTCACATCAGCAGATTCTTCAGTATTTAAAACATGATAACTTTGATATCTCTCTTTCATGTAAAAATATGAAGTTACAGCCAGCAGCCTGTTATGCAGATTAAAACAGCTAGCAGGGAGTTTTTCTGAAGTTTCCACTGGTTGCCTGGCAACCCCAAAATGATGGCAAGACTTTAGGAAGTCCCTGCTAAAAATCCCATAAAACCACAACTTTCACGGACTAAACAAACAAGATATAAGGTTTATATAATGTTTATTAGTAAGCTTTAGAGGTGCTGGTATGTAGGAAAAAAATAGTATTGTAGGCCTGTCGAAAAAAATAGTTTAGTATGTCTAAAAAAGGCACAGTATAGTAAAAAAATAAATAAATAAATAAATAAAAGCCATAATATAGTATGTTGACAAAAAGTCATATTATAGTATGTCATCCTGTTTCCAGTCTTTATGCTATGCTACGCTAACTGTCGGCTGGCTGGAGCTTTATATTTAATGGACAAACATGAGAGTGGTATCAATCCTGTCATTTAACTCTTTGCAAGAAAGCTCATAATTGGATTGTGAAATTATTGTTTTAAGAATGAGTATGATTTGCTGTCAGCTTTGATTTTGTGTTTTTCTGACATTGTTTCTCTTTTCTTTTTTGCGTTTCTCCCTGCGAGAGATAAGCCAGTGTCTTTTTAGTCGGATCAGCTCCTCTGCTGAGGTCTCATCAGCAGATGGACAAGTCTCTGCAAAACAAGCGGCTGGGTGACAGAAAATATTGGCTGGTGCTAATGGTGCTAATTGCAAAGCGTCATTTAATGTATACATAACAGTGCAGGGCCACAGGACAGTACTGATTCGCCTATAAATCAAGAGGAAGGTACTGAGAGAAGTAAGAGTTATTTATTAGATTAAGAGCGATATAGCTGAGATGAATAAAGAGAAAAAAGACAGATTGAGAGTTATACTGGAATGCCTCCCACAAATGCACTCCCACTCTTCCTCTTGTGCCCACGCACTCTCTGTTACTGTGACGTCCACTCTTCCTTTTTACTCCTCCGCTCGGCTGTGGAGGCTGTTCTGTTCTCCTCTCATTCATACTCTGCCACGCTATTTCCATATTTTTGAGTGGACACTGTGCATTGAGTTGAAATTTCTGTGGAGGAAGAGGAGGCGGAGGAGTAGGAGGAGGAGGAAGTGCCATGTTTGGCTTCATCCGATCAGATTTCCAATCATGCTGAGATCGTGATCAGACCTCACATGAGAACGGGCTGTCACATGAGAGCCAAGCTCTGCAGATGGAATATGTCATCTTTGTACATGGGAAATCGAGCCAAGACAGTCTTATTCCCCAATCACCACGACAGTCTCTTAGCATGGCATTACCAGACTAATTTGCAAATGCATGTTAGTCTGGAACCTCTCAGTTCATTTTCTATTTCTATTTCGACTTCCTCTGGACGCAATTGGATCGACCTACAACCAATCAGAGCGGTGCTTGAACCTTGAAGCATGAGAAAAAATGGCGACCTGGTCACGAACGTTTTCAAATTACAGCTTAACAGAACACTAAAATACATTCCTGAAAAGATTTGAAGCCAGAAATATGCAATACAGTAACAGAATCTTGATTCATATTTTGATTCATATTGATAATTTGATCAGAGCCGCCTAGTTTGACTGTTTGATCTGAATTTCTGCTGAAAGTCGGCAGTTAACATGGTCACTCTTTAATACGCAACACCAGCCTGTTGTCAGGGCACAAACTCTCATTTTACAGCAAAACGGTACACACTAAAATATGTTTATGAAAACATTTGAAGCAAGAAATAAGGAAAACAGAATATTGATTCATATTTGATCAGCCTTACCTAGTTT
>JAOVVB010233771.1:0-10084 GCA_028570985.1 Heterobranchus longifilis
ACACAAAGAGCAGGCTGATACAGAGAGAGAAAATGGATCTTTAACCTCTCTAATGAGACTTGCTTTTGCTTTACACGTGCGCTGCACACACGCATACAGACACAAAATAAAATATGTTTTACACACACACATGCGGTCACAGTGTTATAGTAAACAGCGCATGTGTGATACGTGTCAAAATTGATAAAAAATCTTTGCTCATCTTGCGGAACACTCGCAAACTGTTATTTGCAATCCGAGGTTTCACTGTATTGGGCATAATGTTTTGCGTTTTAATGTTATTGCTGATCAATGTATGTCTCACATTCCAAGTATAACTGCCCCAAACACAGTTTAGAAACGGAATAAAACTAAACACTTCTGAATATTGTAGGAGTTTGATAAATTGCTGGTAAGTGTCTCTCACCACTGGAGCAAAGGCAGCAGAGCAGTTTAAGATCCTTAATGTTGAAATATTAAAAACAAGCTGCTCAAGCATCAGCTCAGAGGTTTTCCAGATTAAAGTTTTTAGAGGTTCTGAATCATTCAAAGTGAGTGGAAACACACATTAAGGAAAGATCTCCAAATGAATGTGTCAACAGTATCTCCTTTATTATGGGAATTATCTCTAATAACAGTACTAGTAGTTGTTTCCTGAAAAAAAGGGTCTGTGAAAAATAGTCTTCCTTTTAAGTTATAGTAAAGACATGCTCTAATCATAACATTGTAATTAAGTGGAAGTGGAAGGGAGTAGAAGGTGGGAGCCGAGAATCTCTGAGTTAAGTCAGGCTGAATAACCATGATTTGCTTAATTAGTTCATAATGTTTACAAATATTAAAAAACCTGAGTGAACATGTGCCTATACTTTTGCCTACATTGCTTCCAGATGTTGCAGATCAAATGAATGGAGCTCGTTTACAAGACTGTAAATCTACTAATAGACTATTGAAGTAACACAAGGTCTAGTATTTAGTAGAATCTAGTGAGATTTATTTGCATTTTCAAAAGTGATAATTTTATCATCATTCACTTATTTATTCAGTCATTTTTCATCAGTCATCAATCATATCCTGGTTGAGTTCTTAGTGGATCTGGAGCATATCATAGAAACACTGGTTGCATGGTGGGAACACACCCCAGATGGGAGCAGCCACATACATTTTGTCCACTCATTGACACTAAAAGGCAATTTACATTTAGCATACCCAATCTATCTACCAGCCTGATTTTGAAAGTGAGAGGAAAACAGAGAACCTGTAGAAAAACCCACATGGACACCAGGAAAACGTGCAACACCACTCACATTAACCAGAGTTCAGGATTCAAATATGTACCTTGGAACTGCTTTGTAACATTTTAGTGTTCAGCAAATTGCTGATCCAGTTTATTTCAGGTGCTCCCTGTTGTGTTCTTACATGATCAAAAGATCACAGCAAAGCATGTGCGCATGAAAACATACACAAGCTTCAAAGTACTCACTTGGCCACACCACTAGGTCTGGTATTCTTCCAATTCTCCCCTCCCTCAGTGCATAGATCTCGTGTAGGCAGTGACCTGTTTGGAGAAACAGAGCACTGTTCCATCACTGCAGAACAGAAAAAAATCATTCCCAGTAATACACAACTTACCCTAGGACACGATAAAATAGGAAGAATGTATGTAAAGGTCTCTGTTTCAGCGAAAACATTTCTGGTTCATGAGAGTGCTGTGTGAAACAACTGGTCAAGGCATTTTTGTTCGTTCATTACCATGAGAGCGGAACACTCTGTCCTCTGGGTCAGATGACAGGGCCACACCGGCAGCCTTTACCTCCTCCACAAACAGCTCGTTCAGGTTCGGGGGCGGGACCGCACTCATGTTCAAAGTGGCCTGGGACATGAGATAAGAGTTATGCGTGCCCACACAAATGCACACAAATCTTTACTAGTACCAGGTGAGAGAGGTGCAGACTTACTGTAGCTGGGCTTTTATGTTGTAGGTTGGCACCAAATGTACTTTCCATCCAGTCCCTTAGACTGGGGATAATCAAACCACTTAGCCGATACCTATAGCGAGAACCAGGACAAGTACAGCTTATGACTGATGTTTAAATATATATTTTTTTAAATCTGCTTCAGATCCCTCAAAGTCCCAAAATGACCAAGTAACATCTCTGATGCTGACAGGATATTTAATAGGCTGTTTTAAAAAAGAACATATAAGGCAATCAAGTCCATGATCTGATATGGATACTCGCTCCTACAGCTCATTTCAAAACTGAGACTGGGTTTCTCCTAACCACTGACCGGAGCTTCTGTTCAACAAAGTGTAAACTCGCACATAGGCAGGAGGGACAGAGAAGGGAAAAAGGAACAAGGATGAGTATAATCGCCTTTCCTGTCTCACTTTAATCAATATCGAGAGAAATAAAAGCAGGATGTGAGAGTTGCTTTGTTTCTCTCTGCAGATTAAAAGAGTAGTGCAGTAAGTGAAGTTGAGACCAGTCATCGATCTCACTGCCTATGTAAGAATCTCCTCTGTTCCAAAACCTTTACTTATTACATCAGTCTCTCTGAGGTTGAAAATCAACATCACAACAACTTACATTCACACTAGCGACCTACGATCTAAAAAAACCTCAGTCATGTAATTTATAGCACGTCTCTTGTGGCTGTGTAGTGAGTGGTTGCTTTTACCTGTGTGTTTACACCATCCAAAGAAATGTGAATAGGATTTCCATAGGATTAGTCTCAATAATCATTGAAGAAAATTATTTGGATTTGTTGCTTTAATTCTCCAGACTAAATTAGCATAGGATCAAGAAAATCTCAGTTCAAATGTTGCTTGCTGCATGCAAGCAACACAAAAATGGTCACAAAAATTTTAATTGTTCATCAAAATTTAATCTTTGTCCAACACTTACTAGTGTGAACATTTATAGCTTAACAGATTGTTGCTGTTCGTCTTTTGGCCTCTCAGTTAGGGTCACAACAGAAAAAAAAAAAAAATTAATTTGGCACAGGTTTTACAATAATGTCCTGATGCAAGACTCCCATTTGATCCCGGCTTGGGTCTGGGAAGAAGAGTGCACTGACTAGTGCAACTTCAGTGGCTGGGTGTGGAACCCAACCCAGGCCTCCCACATAGCTGTCCAAGATCCATCACTGAAACACTGTGAACTTAACAGCTTAATGTCAGTCAACTTTGAAGCACAATTAAGTTCTGTGGTATATAAAGAGAACTAATAATACGAGTTCACAGAATAGACTTTCTCGTAAAAAGACAGAGCAAAGCATAAACAAACACTAGATGGCACCAGCACACCACTCTGAATTGAGCACAAACACAAACTGTGTGGTTGGTGGTGCTCACTACATTTCTGCAGGGATATAGAAAATGTTCTCCATTTTACACAATGTCATTTTTACATGCCATTTAGCTACCATTAAAAATTAGGTACAGGTGCATGTCCCACAAAACTCAAGTTCGGATTGGATCATGGTTTCTGAGTCAAGGATCTGATCATTTTTTATTTCAGGAAAAAAAGAGAAATTAATAGAATTTTATAGAACTTACAGAACACAAGGAACTTTTTCCCAAGGTTTCAAAAAAACATTTTTTATGTTTTATTGTTTAAATAAAATATTATACACACAATTGTTGAATTAAATTAAAATATGAGGCATGAGGAGTCTTTTTAAAACTTAATGTTCTTGTTCTCTCTCTTTTTATGTATATTTTGTATTCACAGTTATGTAATGGAAGAGGGTACTGACCACATTCTTTTGAACAAAAAGAATGAAAAACAAAATAAAAGGCATGTTTTGTGTCAATGTGATCTGGCAATCCTGCTGAGCAGAGAGAGCATGAGAGAGAGACTTTGAGTGAAAATACAGTTTGTGTTCACACAAAAGGCAGTTTAAGCACATGACAATAGTATTTGTGCATGTGCAAAATCACCCAGGAAGTCAAAATCTGTATTGGGTACTATGACTGTTTAACCTTGCAAGTAATCCTTGGTTCATTTGTGTGCCGAACCATATGGAGAGACACCGATATTGGTCACTGATCAACTCCAGTCTGCTACAAGACCATAAAAATGTACTGTTATTTTCCTCATTTTTCCACATCATGTTTGAGATCCCATGTTTTAGTTTCTAGAATGAACAAAATAGTACTGTTAAGGCAGGGGACAAAAATGCTCTATAATAATGTACGTTGCAATTGCATTTTTCTACCAGAGAGGGCAGAACGTGCAACTTTGAAAATGCAAGTTTTCTTTACTCACAAATGTGCACACTAACCTTCTGCCTGTAAATTCTGCCTGGCCCTTCTTGTTAAAGAAAAACCGGGAATCACTGTAACCCCAGCCATTCCACTTCATTGTTTCTTGCCTGAAAGGGAGAAGAGAGAAAGAGAGAGAGAGACACACAGACAGACAGACAAAGGTAGAGGGGTGTAAGAATTCATAAAATCATACTGTTGTCCTTTGTAATGAGCTGATGGGCCTGCATAATGTAACTACAGATGTACAGTTAATCTGGCTATAAACTGATTTCATAATGTATATTACATGATGCTCTTGAAAGCACCAAGGTCAACCAAACATTCAGAACATGCACTTTAGTGAACAAATTAACAATTGCGTCAGTGTATAGATCAGTCCAACTATAAATGATCTTATTTTTGAGGTTTAGCTGCACACACATTCGGAAACAGGTTTTGGATCTGTGTCAGAGGACTGTCCCAGAAATGTCACCATAACCCTGCTGTTCAAATAATGAAAACAAACCACTTATTTATAGACAACAACTCCCATTAAACCAACACCTAGAAGGCAACCTTGAACATATTCACTTCCCTAGTCATCAGTAAATATACGAGGGGTGTTTAGGCCAAATCCGGGAGTGTTGATTGTGCAGAAAATGTTCATTTCAGTCAGGAGGAAGGGGTTAAAATTCCAGTAGCTTATTGTAAGAAACATGAGGTAGCCTACGCGAAAGGTTTGACCCAAGTTAAAAAATTTAAAGTCAGTGCTAACATATACTAGGTGCATGTAAACTTCTGACCTACTGGGAATGTGATTAAAGAAATACAGTATAGCTGAAATCTTTATCTCTACTATTATTGTCATTTCATATTCCTAAAATAAAGCAGTGACCTAAGGCAGAGAATGTTTACTAGGATTAAATGTCAGAAAAAACTGATATTACCCCATTTTTTCTAAAGTGTATCTAAACTGTATGTATATATTCTGTATATTCGCAGCCTAACATTCAAATAAAATGAATGATTAAGATATTTTTAATAATAAGATAAATAAGATGAAACATCCTAAAAACATCCGTTTTTACCATTTTTAATAAAGATACAGTACACCTAGCTTCATGAGCAATCCATTCTGAAAGAACAAGAAAGAGAAAGGTGTGTATACGCTTTAAATCAGTTTAGAGAGCATGGACATGAGTCAGAGAGCAGAATAAATAACCAGCATAACTCATGATTTTATCTCTGCTCCTGTGGCATAACTCATAAGCTGCATGTGGAGTGACAGGCATATGAATAGTGACGAACGCAGGGCATGCTGAATGAAGGTAAATAACTGAGAAGAGGTGACAGAGATAAAGCACTAGTGCCCATTGGCCCGGTCTGTATCAGGTCTCAGCAGCCTACAGATCACAGTCATTCTAAAAAACAATGGATTAACCAGCATCAGGACTCTGCCGACACCACACAACTACTCAGAGTTATCTTTCATAAAAAGCAGAATGAATCAGACAATCGTATATTGCATTTTCATAGTAGTATTTTGAAAATAATAAACTCATTGTTATATAATATATTACATTTACGTCATTTGGCAGATGCCCTTAACCGGAGTAACAGCTTTTAATCTTATTATACATCTTATCTCAGCAGCTGAAGGTTAAGGCCCTTGCTCAAAGAGGCCAACAGTGACAACCTGGTGGTGCTGGGGTTTGAACCTGAAAACGTTACCACTGAGCTACAATGTATCAGTTCGTTTACAGTTTAAATTATAAAACAGTATCCTTTTATATGCAATGGGTTAAAGCAAAAGTGGCAAACTTTAACACTAAACACTTTGGTGACAAACAAGGTGGTCACTTAGATGTAAAGCATTTTTCCAAACATCAAGGGTTTGCAATATAATCCAAATCTTGCAGAACCATGCAGTATATGGACGCAACTAAAATCGGCTTATAAGTAAAATATATGTTTCTTAAAAATAATGACCCGAAAAGATGATTAACCTAATCCTACCACGTAGGATTATGCATGTGTGTTTATGCATGTATACACCAACCAGTCATAGGTTTAGACACCGGCTATCTCCTTCAGTGTGTTTTCTTTATTTTTATTATTTTCAGCATTGTATCCTAATACTGAAGATATCCAAACTATGAAGGAACACATGGAATTATGTAGTAAACAAAAAAAAGTGTTAAACAACCCAGAATATATTTTATATTTATATTGTCTAAAAGTAGCTACATTTCGCTTTAATGACAGCTTGGCACAATTCACAGGTGTGTCTTGTCAAGAGTTAATTTGTAACGTTTTCTGCTTTAGAATGCATGTCCAAGTGCAGTTGCCAAAACCATAAATGCTATGGTGAAACTGGCTCTCATGAAGACTGTCCCTGAAAAGGAAGGCCAAGGGCTACCTCTGCCACAGAGGATAGGTTTATTAGAATGATGAGCTCCAGAAACAGCCAATTTACAGCACCTCAGAGTAGACCCACATAAATGTTTCTTGGAGTTCAAGCAGCAGACATTTTTCAATATCCACTGTTCAGAAGAGACTGTGTGAATCAGGGCTTCATGG
This sequence comes from Heterobranchus longifilis, assembly GCA_028570985.1. Classification (NCBI taxonomy): domain Eukaryota; kingdom Metazoa; phylum Chordata; class Actinopteri; order Siluriformes; family Clariidae; genus Heterobranchus; species Heterobranchus longifilis. Next base: position 6,806 of record JAOVVB010233771.1, read on the forward strand.
TCGGACTGAGAAACCATTTCTTCAGAGACTTCCTTAGACCAAGAAAGACAAGAAACAGACATGTGGTCTGATGAGTCCAAATGTGAGGATTTTTGGTTCTAATCAAAATCTAATTTGGTTCTAATCTAATTTCACATTAGAAACAATCAAGAATGATTGATCCCCTCTCCCCACTCCTCTGCTGGCCAGCGTTCAACTTGCTCTTTGGTCTCCGTTTTTGGGCACGCTTGTGTATTTACCCCCTCCGATACTAGCAGGTGGCAGTATGTACCTACTTGGACCAAAAGCCACCCTTTATGGAAAAATGCCAAGAACAATGATTTTGTGTGCCTACTTTATCAGCTATGGATTTGTAGGTCAGAGGATGAGACTGGCACACAGACTGACGGATGGATCAGTGACAGGCATGGGCCTAAATCTTTATTCGCCCCCCTCGCTCACTCCCAAGGGATCACTTGGCAAGCGGCCTCCCCTTCAGCAGGTGTGTGAAGGGGAGGGGCTCCTAGATTGGGCACGGCTGGCAAAAGATAATTGTTAATGGATCTCGGGCTTGCTTCACTCTACAAAAGTGATGGAGCTTTGCTCAAGGTCCAGAGATTTAAAATAGACAGTGGCATACGAGTGTGGAGATGTGCCCCAGCGACTTCAAAGGCAGGTGGACTGAGCACTGCCATTTGATCACTGCACAGACAGCTGCCAAAGGACTGAAGGAGCTGACGTGGCACTTTCACCTTCGCCAAGAGTCAGCCTTCGTGATCCAGCTGCCGAAGAGGAAAAGGCCACTGCATTCGACGTCAAGGCCCCCTTCCGCTGCACACCCTCACTTCATTTCATCCCATTCTTTCCTTCCACACTCCTGAAAACCCTTTCCTTTTCCCCCCATTTTTTCCTAATAAAATTACCCTTTTTCTCCTCAACCTCGCCTCCTGTCTGTGTGTCTGTAGTGCGCCTCGAATGAAAGATCTTACAGTGTCTAAACAGTAATCAACTTCCGTTCTCAGCTTGCTTCCATACTTGATTCGATTCAAGCACGAGAAGGTGATACTGTGGGGGTATTTTGCTGGTAATATTAGGACAATAACAGGACAATGACCTCAAACACCTCTAGGTTATGTAAGAGCTATTTGTCCAAGAAGGAGAGTGATGGAGTGCTGCACCAGATAATCTGGCCTCCACAATCACCTGCCCTAAATCCAACTCAGATGGTTTGGGATGACTAGGACCAGAGAGTGAAGGAAAGTAGCCAACAACTACTCAACCCCTCGGGGGAACTCCTTCAAGATTGTTGGAAAACCATTCCAGGTGATTACCTTAGAAGACTAACTGAAAGAATACCAAGAGTCTGCAAATCTGTCAAAGCAAAAGGTGGCTACTTTAAAAATTTGAAAATACAAAACATTTAGGGTTATTTAACATGTTTTTGTTGACTACATAATTTTATATTTCTTCTGTCATAATTGTAATGTCTTCAGTTTTTATATATACTGTAAAAAAAACACACACACACTATAAATATAGATATATTTCACTGGTACTGTACATACAGTATATGTTTATTTATAATCATTTTGATCTCAAGCCCAAATGTCTCTAGTAATAAGCGATTGTCCTTGCAGTTCTAATAATTTTAGAGAGCACTGCATAGAAAATCTTGCATTTTGGAACAGATCCCATGAGCTGTCTCTAATTTTAACTGCAGACTGAATGCTGAAAGCACCAGGACATTTCTGAGTTGAGTGACCTTTCAACAAGACATTAACCCCAAAACCAATGATCCCAGATTCAGAAAAAAAATGTTAACCTTATACGAAGTATTTCATAAAGAATTTAACACGAGTAGCCAATTAAAACAAAATAAAAAAAGATTATACTTGCTCTGGCCCTCAGCTTAGATACAGTAAGCCTACAGGATCTAAATAAGGTAGCATACTGAATGAAAATGATTGAATGTCATTTACATAAACTAAGGTAAGGTTAATTCCACAGTTATTGAAAGATTCTATATGAAAAACTATATTAATAATTTATTTTATAACAATATTTTACCAAAAATACTTTTGGTCCAGATTACTTTTGGACTCCAAGTTGAGAATTTTCAGGATTTTCCATACAGAATCTTTCAATGATCATAATATTTCTATATTCATAATAATCTTACATAATCTATCTTACTGGATGACAACTTAATGTCAACACATGACATTTTTAACTGTAATAAACAACTCATCATGCTGATGAAATATAAGGAACAAAATCTGAACTACAATTACAACTGCAAATAGACTGACATCAACAAATATAAAAATAATACAATTTTATAAAGAAATTAGCCCATTGTGCAAATGTCATGACAGCATTTTAACATGACAGTGGCTGTATACATAAAATGCCCTGTAAGATGTTACACAAAAAAATAGCAAAACTAAAATCATGTAGCCAAAAATACTGCTATAGGTGGAATATTTTGTCTGAGAAATGAACAATGATACTAAGAACATTAAACATGAAAGCCATCTCCCTCCCACATGCTCTATTTAACACATAAGATGATAAAATGCTGACCTAAATTTCCTAAGTGACATATTTCTAGGTCAAAGACAAGTGTCTCTCAAGCCTCTAAAGGTTGGTACCATTAGTAACTCTCATTTAGTGGCAACACTTAGCGTCAGCATTATAACCCGTTTCTCTGGGCACCTGGCCTGTATTATGGTGGTCATTAGGCTATGCCTAAAACGCTAACTTTCTACAAATAAAACCATTAACTAATATGAGAAAATTAAATCACAAACTGGAACAAACTTTGATTTAGCTTTGTTGGATTTATCTTATTTCGCTGTCCATTAAATACACAGGAACCATTCCAGTGTGTTAAGGTTTTTGGTCATTGCAACAGAAATAAATAAATAACATTTTCATTAGTTGACATTAAGTACGTCAGAATCATAAAAAGAAGAATTAGCCCAAAAAACAGTGCTGCACAATTAAATGCATAAAAATCGAGATTAATATATGGAATTTAAAAACAAAAGGCTACAATTAATTACAGGTAATACACAGATAATCTGAAAATTATGCTGTTGGTCAATAATTTAAGGTTTTTAATACTTGTGAGGCAGAGGTGTCAAGTAACGAAGTACAAATACTTCGTTACCTTATTTAAGTAGAAATTTTGGGTATCTATACTTTGCTGGAGTAATTATTGTTCAGCCGACTTTTTACTTCTACTCCTTACATTTTCACGCAATTATCTGTACTTTCTACTCCTTACATTTTAAAAAT
>JAOVVB010233772.1:0-10084 GCA_028570985.1 Heterobranchus longifilis
CTAAAGTGACGTAGTCCAGATCACATGTGTATGAGCTGAATTTCTCATCAGGAGGAGGGGGGGGGGGGGGACGAGACGGCTGCAGACCAACAAAACTGGGTGTTTTTTAACGAGAGTTCTGGACAGTAACCGTTGTTATTTACATAACTTGCGTCATTTTCATAAACATCCTTAAACCTATAAACCCAAACCACAATGTTTTTCCTAAACTTACCCACCTAGTTTTGTTCCCTAAACTTAAGTTTTGTTTGAGTTCACAAAACTGCGACTAATCGTATAAAGCGTCAAAGTTTGGCACGTAAAGCAATAAAGATTTTTTGGGGAAAAAAGTGCTATTTATACGCTTTACCATGAACTCATGTTGATGTCCACTACATATGAAACGTACAAATGTAACATATCTGTGGTTTATAAATTGTACAAATGTAACATATCTGTGGTTTGCAGAATAGTGCAATGGCAACATTTATTCTGGCGATTGTGTCATCCTCAGAGTTGAATGTATTTTCCTTCAATAGCAGGCAGATTGCAGCTGCTTCACCTTCTGAGTCACACGTTTATAAAAGCCACATTACATTTTAACAAACCAGGAATTCATCCTGTCAAGACTTCTCATTATATATTCAAATTTATTCTGGTTCACAGACTCACGCCGGCACGATCACAGGTGTCATTCAGACTTATTGTTAACATCGACACAATGTGTTAGTCATCATCAGCACATGCATATCCTGTGACATCACTTCCCTGAGCCTTTTAACATCTACTTAGAGTACTATATTTTGACAGGAGGCTTTTAAAACCCTGCCAGGACTTTTTCTCGGGTCATGTTTTGGTTTTCATACGCAGAGAAAAATGTTTTACATATCACAGGATGCTTCGAGATCCTGCTGAAGGGAAGGAGGGGTTGTTTGAAAGTAAGACTGACAAAGCTGTTATTTTGTGAGAAGACAAAGAGGATGCACAAACAGGCTTTAATGAGCACCAGTGTTCCCACAAACACTACATTGTACATTAGAGCTGCAACGATTAGTCGGTCGGAAAAATAATCGCTAACTATTTTGACAATCGATTAATCGTTAAAAGTCATTTTTCATGCAGAAAATGCTGTTTTCAGCCTCTTAAATATGGAGATTTCCTGCTTTTCTCTGTTTTATATCATTAAATTGAATATCTTTGGGTTTTGGTCTGATAAAACAAGACATGTAAAGACATCACCTTGGATTTTGAGAAACTGATGGACATTTTTCACCATTTTCTGACATTTTATAGAACAAACGATTAATCGACTAATGTAGAAAATAATCCGCAGATTAATCGATAATGAAAATAATCATTTGTTGCAGCCCTTTTGTACATCAGCAATGCAGAACTCAGTATCAGCTACAGACACATAAATACAATGATTTCTACTTTTCAGATTCCGCCACTTTCGTTCTCTCAAATTTATAAAGAAATTATGGTAATTTCATCACAAGTTCATGTTTCTCTCTATTGCAACAAGCAATCTGCACCAAGGTTAAAAACAGAAAATGAATTAAAAAATATGAAGCAAAAAGCTCATGTATGCACCTCAAAGCCATAGAGTTCAGTAAAGTATGTAAACAGTCATTCCCACACGTGTGCAGCTTTCCCAGAAAACCTTCTCATTTCTCCCGAGCCCCTCAAATCATTACCCAATCTCGATGTCCATTTCTGACTCGTTGCTTATTTGTACTAGGTATTGTTGAGACGGGGTTATGTAAACCAGTCCCACTTTGTCATCTCAGGGACTCTCTGTAGCTTTGGAGATCTGATGTTTGGGGAGTATGAATAATAACTATAGGAGCCAGTAATGCACATCTGCCTTAGATTAATGCAGACCTCTCCTGCAGTGCTGACCTGCATTCCTCAGCACTCGATCAGCTCCGGGGGTTTTATTTCATTCATCGCTGTGTGAGCAGGTAGACGGCTCCATCCCTGCTCTCGCTGTGGGACTCTCTCACTGATTAACATGCACTCAAGGAAACAAACCCGCCCGCCTGAGACACTACTGTGCACAAATATGTTCATGTTCAATTTTGTATTTTTGATTAACATTATTTCAAAAATCCAGTTGGGAATTTCATCCGTGCAAAACAACATAAACCGGTGGAGGCTAAGACCTCCATTTATGTTGATTTCTTTTTGGCTGGATAATTATGAAAAACTTTGAGTTGTGCTTCAGGAAGCGAAGCTTTTTTTGTAGCAGGTTTTATTTGCCAAGTTCAGGAGAGAAGGCAGAATATTTAGTTTCAGGCAGAGCTGTAAAATATTTTTTTCTAATGAAAGGAAATGTAATGAATTGTTTGAGCACTGCAACAGAAATTTGGGGTTGTGTGCATGACACAAAAATAAAGAAAGAAGTCAATCATAAACCTCGCAAAACACTATCCAGTGATTTTAGAGATTTCAGTCAAAATGTATGAGAATATCTGAATATGAATTTTAGCTTTCAAGCTCTTTAATTTTTATATTGTACACTTAGTAGGAGTAGAAGAAATAATTTGCCAACATTTTTGGAAGAAAAGAAAATGAGGTGTTAATATCGTGCAGCATACGCCAAAAAATATTATTCTCATTAACATAATTATTACAGTAAATCCTCATATTTACCATTGCTTCTCTTATCTTTGTGTTATTAAATGTAATTATTAACATATTAGATATTTTAGCACATTTTATTCTCCTTTTTTGGTGTGTACCAAACACTGTTTGTGCATGTAACATCCGCAGAATGACACAAAATGTTGGGTTGCCGTGTCAACAGTATCATAGTTGTAGCAGAAGTTGCCACACAGAAAACTCCCTTCGGGTGTTCGATGACTTTTGTCATCATCATGATGGAGATAAAGCATCAGCATTGAGCAATAATATATCTCCCATTGAGGACCACACATAACAGCACAAGCCTGTTGACGCCTGAGGCTTTGGCAAGAGCCCAAAGCATCCTCCCCGGAGCCACGATGCCTTCATCTGGCTGCAACATTTTCAATGATAACATTGCAGAGAGCTCTCCTCCGGGGAGGCATGTTGCATTTAATGATGCTGTTTAAACGTTTCTGTCAATGCACTTGCCAAATCAATTCACTTCAGTGCAGGGGGGCTCCAAACTGTGTGGAGGCATTCTGCTCCCAAACTCCAGAAAAAAAAAAGTGACACTTGAGCTTAAAGTAAAGAGTGACTCCAGTTGTTTCTCAGGAAAACAGATTACTTTGCACTTTGTGGATGTATTTTGGCAAAGTGTGGTATACTGGCTAGGCCTACTGCAGAAAAAAAAAACCCACTTACACTGCAGTTGTAATTGGTCCCACTGAGCATGGCAGTTCAATTTTACTTGTTACACCTATTATTTTAATTTACTTACATAAGATCAAGTATTTTGTGTGTTTAAAATGTTTATTTAGTCTCTTTATTTCTGAACTGATTTTTTTTTTTCAGTGACTGAATCTATTTTCCAACACGAATCACCGATTAAAATGTCTATTTAAAGGATGGGTTACTACATAAGCTTCGGTCAACATCAAATTTCAGCCACGATCGTAACAGATGTTTTCTTCTGTAACATCCGCATCATGATAAACATCTGGATCTGAAATATGTGGGCGCCGACGAGTCTATACGCTGATAACTCACTAAAACCTTATTGTAATGCAATTTTACAATATGCTATATTGTGTAAATGGCATGTGTGCATAGCTATATTATGTCACGTTATATTTTAATGGACTCTTCTTTTTTTAAAGGCTATCGGCCCTCTCTTGTGGCCTGTTGTCACACAGAGTCCACTCAATAAGAGGCTTTTCTCTTTTTATTTTAAACCCCACGTCTCGTAAAAGGGACAGTAAAAAGGATTGCTTTCTTTTAACGGTTTTTGTAGTGCAACGAATTGTCGAAAGACTGAAGCTGCGCTTTAGTTTTAAATGACTGCTGTTTGTCCGGACGTCCAAGCACTCTTTAAATGTTTAAATTCGTCATTGACTGTTGTATTATGGTCGACAGATTGTGAGATCCTGGCCTATAATAAATGGACATCTCCATTGAATGGCCCTATGTATATTCCCACGCGCAGTTGTCATCAGTTATTCTATTTATCATCAATAATCACTTGTAATAAAAAATACAAAAATAAATGTAATAAACATAATAGACTACGTGTTAAATAGTATGTAGTTGAAATATGTCTTTCTTCATTTTTAGGCCCTATATAGCGGATTCTCCGTCTGTGCGTGCGTCCGTGTGTGTGTGTGCGCGTGCCTCGCTGGCTTGTAGTTCATAGTGAATATTAAAATAATTCATGACATGTCTATATTTGTGAGTGATGAAGAGAGTTTTACTGTCTGTAGACAATGTGAGATCAGTGACTGATGCTGCGGCTTCAGGATGAAATTATAAATTTAGTGATGTGGATACAGAAACGTCATAAGGTCAATAAACAAATATCCATTTAAAAAAAGTTTTAAATAACTTAATTACCTGTCAGTCTACGCACACACCTCTTATAACGGAAATAATTAGCTGTATGTAACGCTACAATTATAGCTCCGATTGCAGGAAATCTTACTTTCCCTGGAATATATTTCAAATTCAAACATGGGCTACAGGCTACATTTAATCAATCAAGTATTACATTCAGTTCTCCTATATAACAATAGTTACCTTATCCATGTAAATATTATCTGAATTTCTAATGGTTTTGAAGGTTTTAAGATATTTTGCTCCCTATGGAACACAGTTTTTTTTTCCTCGCCATAGCTCGCAGTTCCCCACATTAGTTTGATACGGATCTACATTGTTATATTAAATATGAATTTATTTTAGAAATACACACATTTCTGTAACTTCTGTTAAAAATGGATGTCTGAGGTGGGTTTACCCAACTCCTCATCTCCTCTCTGCTCTCGCTCACATTATACTGCACTTTCAGATACTGCTCCATTTCCAGTTTGTGTTTATAATATATAAAGTGCGTCTTTTTAACTAATTTCGTTGTATCTTGCACAATACAGTGACAATAAACGGCTTTCTATTCCACTATCGCTTGCCAGTGTCCCTCTTTAGCATGCATTTCCGTTAAACTCAATGTTGCCTGCATATACAGTCGCACTTTGTGCGCACTCACCATAGCAGGGAATGAGCGTCCCGTTGTGTCCGCTGTCCGGGTGCAGTTTGCTGCCTTCGGGCGGAGTTTTGCAGGTCGGTCTCTGCATGAAGAGTTGGTATTTGTTGAAGGTGCCCTCCTCAGCGCCATCCAATGACTGGCACTCCGGCTGGAAAGGACTCCGGGACTTCTCTCCGTACGCCTGTCCTTTCCCCGGGATGAACGTGGGGCTGTATTTGGTCTCAGTGGTGGGGAAAGTCCTGAACGGATTGGCCTGGTGCTCCCTACCTTGCGCAGTAGACGACGTACTATAATATGAATCCATCGATGTCATATCGCAGTATGAGACGCACGCTGCGTTCATACCTAAAAAAGTTATATTAAAAAAAAAATCCACACGGTTCTTCTTTCCCTCCCCTTCTCTCTAGACAGCAGATATTCTCATGCACTGACAAACTGACGCGCTCATGCACACACACTCTCGCGCTGCCGCATCTGGGACTGGTTAAAAAATGAATCAGATGTTTTCCAGAGACTGCAGACTGAACAAATGCTAAAAGCCCCCTGAAGGTTTGTCGGGGTAAAGAGAAATGCCTTGCTCAAGCTAATGCCAGCCTCAGTAGCCTACAGAGTGTATCTGACACACACGCACGCACACACACTGACGCACACGCGCGCACAAACACACACACACACACACACACACACACACACACACACACACACACACGACCTTCAGGCTCCACACACACATGTGAAGTATAGGCCCTCGCCGAGCTGCACTATTATGCAGCCTGTAGAAATGGGAGGTCAAGCTCAGAAGGGGGGGAAGCTTTTTTGGTAAACACGCGGGAGACACACAAACACATGACATTAATGTAATTAGAGGATGAATATAATGGCTTTGATTCCTGCTGTTGCATGACTGAGAACCCTATAACCTCTGACTTTTCTTTAAATCAAACTTTAAAGCATTAAAAAAAAAAAATTCGTTGTTTCCATCTCTGTCAGGAGAGACGCACTCTGTTAATTATGAGTGTTTATGTGGAAAATCCAATTTGTATTTTCTTTGCCTTCTGCATGCAGAAAGAGGACATTTAAAATGGAGTGTAAATGAAATGATCAATCCGGTGATTTGGACCAATAATAGTGCTTAAAGTAAACCGATGTTAAGCTTAAATATAATACAAATATTTTCTTTGTGTATTTGTTTTAGAGACTCGTATTAAAGCAAACATTAACCGTTTGATGGGACGATGTGTGAGAAGTCTGTCAGTGCGGATATATCCACTTATAATGAAGGAGAATTAGAGCCCATCATCGCAAACAACTTTCAGCCCTGTAATTTGAGAATTGGCTTCTTCTTGATATTAAATTAATTATAAACCATTAAGCCTATGATGCTCATTAAAATACTTGGCTTCGTGCGCTTTTACAATTTGGTGAAACGACGCTGCGCGAGCAATTTGCCTTTTCTTGGATATAAAAATCTCAATTAAAGCCTATTTTAAGGAGACAAGAGGCCTTTGTGCCTGCTGGTAGTTAAATTGGATAAATTATCTCAAATCACGTCCTTATTTATTTTATTCTTTTTCTCTTTAAGCCATTATCGACATTTGTAGGCCTAGGTGATGGCAATAAATTAGGAGCATATATTAGTCTATATTAAATCTGACACAACAGAAAGTTTTTCATCAGTTCACAAGGCAATATTAACGTGTTCATTAATCTTGGGCCTGTAGGTTAATAATGAAGGGCCAAACTAATTATTATAGACCTACTATTATTATCCTTGTAATTTGCCTGCATTATATTTTAAAGGGAAGAAACGAAATATTTCTTCAGTGTTTGATCTGCGGCTGAATGCAGATTAATTCAGTATGAGCGCTGACATTTCTCTCCGCCTTTTTTCCTCTCTCTCTCTCTCTCTCCCTCTCTCTCTCTTTCTCTTTCTTTCTTATTTTCCGGCGTGATTAACTCATTAATTATGACTCGAGACATAACTCGTGTCTTGTCGTCGTTGTTGCACGACATGTCGGTCACATCTGCAGCAGCAGCAGCAGCAGGAGGATTACATTTGTTAAAAAATAATTTAAAAAATGAAACAAACGATGAAAATCAGAAGCTCTATTAGAATGTTGTTTTTCCCCAAAGCAATAATGTTTTAGCATCTATTACGTTTCTCGCTGTCAGGAGGTCATGTTTTGAAATTTGAAAACTTAATTGCTTAGTTGTAAAAAAAAAAAAAAAAAAAAAATTTACTGGTTTGGGCCCAGTGCACGTGCATCTCTCGCTGTGCAGGTATTCGTTAACGAGACTTGACTATATTCTTCATTGGTTTATAAATGTCTCCAGTTAAGAGCTATTGTTTCTAATTTAACTAAAAATGTAATATTAAGCCTGGACCTCCTCTCTGCCCCCCCTAACTGTAGCAAATATCAGTTAAATCAATATTTGTGAACATGCTACTCTCTCAGAGCCTGAAGTCTCAAACTTGTGATGTCAAAAAGTATAAAGTCTGGGGAGCGAATGGGAGACTGATTTTGTGAACCCACAGACTTTGTTTTCTTTTCTTTCTTTCTTTCTTTTTTATACCCAAATGAGCTTTATTCTATTGTAATTTTTCTCAGTTGCGAATACTCAGAACATTTCCCTGCTGCTCTGTGTATATCTGTAACATCTGTTGAGTTTGAATTTGAGTTTTAGCACTCTAGTTTTTGGATTTGGGAGAGAGTTATTAATATTATGGACTCTCTTAGACCATTGGAATAACATGTATGAATTTTAATTCTATAAATTCTCACGTGGTCATAATTGGTTACATTTAGCACCAAATATGTGTAACAAATGTCAATGTATATTTAATTTGCACAGGAGGAGTATACAAAAATAGGTTTTACCATGTGGTTATGACAGACTATTTATTTATTAAATATTACCAGAAAACATGTTATATTGTGATGTATAAAATCCCATAGGCTTTTTGATGAGGGAACCATGGCGACGCTAACTTCCAGGTTGAATTGGTGCCAGTTTTTCTTTTTCTTTTTTTTTCCTTTAAATAAAGATAGACATTTCCATAAATAGTTTTTTTTTTCTCAGTTTTATTTTTATTTTATTTTATTCATGCCAACATTTTATTCTGGTGATTGGGCTGTGAAAACAATATGTATACCTGTCACAAAGATTAGAAATATTTGATGTAAACCATCTGAAATATCGGACGTCTTATCACCTGATTCCAGATTGCAATGTACATCTACCTTTTCCAAACTTGGCGAAGTGGTGTTCAGTTTCCTTTGCCCTCTGGGATTGGAAGTGATGTTAAACCTGGAGGCTGCTATCTTCATGCACCTGATCCATTAGTCAAAAAAATCAGCCATGGAACACATTTTACTGACTGATATCTTCTGCTAAATGATAGCACAAATTGTTTTCCAGAACATGCGACCCCGGCAGGTCAGCACACTCATTTGTAGTCAATCTTCATGCACCACAACTGCTGTGTATAGGTGGCACGTCTGACACAGGTTGCCTAACTAAACAGTAAATCAAATTATCTTCTCACTTTTGTCACGTAATGGAAGTGTCCCTCGGGTGACAACCTTGCACTTGTTGTTCCCCGCTGATATGTGGCAGGTTTTATAAGGCAGGCCTGTGGCTGTGGCTTGCGTGGTGTAGAAACTGTAATTACAGTTGCCTTCTCGAGATGCCCTCAATTACAAACAAACTTTGGTGCATACAAATTAAGAAAACCACTTTCTGTTCTGGATTTTGAGATATGGATATCATGGGTTGCTATGTCGCATCCCATGTGTGTTTGTTTGTTGTTTTTTTTTCACCATATTTACCATTGTAATGTTCCATAGCTAGATTAATTCCTTTAGGGGGCCCTAGGGCAAAAATGAGCCGTGGTCCCCTGATGACCGTCTGTTCCTACCACTCTGTGTGCTGCATGTATGGCCCTTCAAGCACACAGCAGATTAGACAGGACAGATTATATTTTGTTTAAAGCTTGAGAAACCAACCAGTCCTCCTGTGCTGGAAATCTACCTAGCCCCAGGTTTGCTGTGCGCCAATTACTTTGTGGAAATTTGATTAAACACCAGTTAATTTGGCAATATGTACCATGTAAGCACACAACCAACAGAAGTAATAAAGGTTGCAAAACAGGCAAGAGCCCCAAGTTAATAGTTAGTTAGTTAACATTGCTGCATTTATGTATTTCCCCATTTACTGTACCTCAAGTATCAAGCCATAGTTAATTTAATTTCTTATTAAATTAATCAATAGCAAGGCTGATCCAGAAACAATGTTTCAGTTACTCAGGATAAGTCATTAACCTCCCTTTTTTAAGTACAGTCCTGTTGATAATATAGTTAAGATTTTTATTGACAAAACAAATAGCTCATGGGGCCTATTGAATAATTAAAAAAACAAAGTAGTTTGTTCATGCATTTGGAGGAGGATGGAAATAAAATGCATTTCTTTGAAATGTCTGTGAAAAAAAGAAAGCTATGAACAAAATGGTGCCTCTTTATATGAATATCGGCGAGCCTGCCATAACTGTTCTTGCAAGGTGATGATGTTTGTGTTTTGACTCAGAGAGGAAGTGTTGTTACATTTGTGATTCTCATTCCTAACTTGTCACATACGTTTGCTTGGTCAGGACCCTTTGGTGTCACTTTTTAATGCATTCTGTAGCCATACGCTCCACGACAGTCGCAGTTTTAAACACATGGAATATGTGGTTAACGTTCTGCACACAAACAAAACTACTTGGATAAGTTTAGGAAAAAATATCATGGTTTGGGTTAAAATAAGTCAGTTTGTTAAGTAAATTAAAGGTGCTGTAAGTGGTATGTCATTTTTTATTTTTTTTTATTTTTAAATAAGTGTTAAATAGCTCTACATTCAGACAGCCATCACTGATATAGAGTGTTTTGTCAGTAACATGGGTCCTCT
>JAOVVB010233773.1:0-10084 GCA_028570985.1 Heterobranchus longifilis
AAGGAAACAAAAATGTCAGTTAGAAAAAGTTTGTTCATTTCTTTGTTTTAAATGTAAATGTCATTATTTCATATTGTAGTGGAGTATTATGTCTCCCACCACACACACACACACACACACACACACACACGCACACGCACACACACACACACACGCACACACTCTTACCTGAACAGCAAGGCCCCGCAGACAACACAAGTGTAAGTCCCGTCATCTTTATGATGAGTGAACTCTCCAGTGAAGGCACTGTGGAAAATGGCTGTATTAAGGGCCGTTCACACCAAGGACTATAACTATGAAGATAACTATAACCATAACTATGTGAGCATCCACACTGATGGACAATAACATTCAGTAAACAGTGACGTGCGCTGTGTGCTCCGGCTGTCAGAGCCCCGGTCACATACCGCTCATCTCCTGCGTTATTGTTTCCTTAATGCATCGAAACGAGAGCATCCACCCGCTTCTAATGTTATCACACAATTTAATGCACTAATAACATCATCCTGATACATTTGGGTCAGTAGGGGCCGGCCCCCCACACTAGAAGGTCCAGAAGGCTCTTATCAGTGTATTGAATGGGGCTGATACCAGTCCATTCAATGGGGGCTGATAACAAGTTCGGTAGGTTTCGGTTTCACTTTAAGTAACAACAAAAAAACATCTACAAGTTCAGTGACTTTCATTAGGTTTAGGCACTGAAAACATGTTGGTACGTTTAGAAAAAAAAACATCTACACTTTCGTGACTCAGGGTTAGGCGCTGTTGGTAGGGTTAGAAAAAACATGGTTTGGGTGTTAAAATGTTGTTTCAACTGGGACACAAACTCCAATCTCCTGCATGAAAGTCCTGTTTTAGGACCCATCCACCACACTAAACTATCTCTTTACAGAGTCTGGATGCTCTTCATCATCTGGCCTCCGCCGTTGCTGCAGTCACAATAACTGTCAATACGGTAGGCTGTCAGCCCATTCAATACGCTATAATAATCACCTTCTAGCAGGGCCAGCATGCCCCTACTGGCCCATATGTATCAGGATGATAAGCACTCATAACGCAATCAATCGTGTGACAACATCAGAATCTCCTGGAGCACCACTGTCAAACAGAATGTGACACAATAATGGGTTTATCTCGATTATCTTGTTGTCATAATCGTTGGAAAATAAAACTTGATTAATCGCCCAGCCCTACCTTTCCCAGATAAAGTTGGTTTATGGATTGGCTACAAAATGATGCAGAATGTTTTTGTATTAAATACTGTATTTCCTCAAATAGTGGCCGGGAGGCAAATAGAAGCAGGGTCTCGAATAGTGGCCGGGGGCGCGGTCGACACAAACAAAGAAAGGCCTGCCCCAAATAATGACCGGGGGGAGAAAAACAGGGGTGGCTGTCATATCTGTATGCCAACTTAACATTATGTATATTTCTATCACTTTTTATTCCATGAATTCAACAATAATCATGCTATTTTCAACATGTTGTTGTTCTAGATTACTCATCTAAAGTGTTATTGTCCAAACAAACAGAGGGAATTAAATAAAGGCCTGGTACTCTCTGCAGCTGAGGGAAATAATTTGAGGAAATACAGTAATGTACAAGATCTTAATATGACTTGTATGAAAATGTAAGTGAATGTTGAGCAGGTTGTTTGTACCTCTCCGTTCCTCTCTCCTGGGTAACGTGGTACTGCATGGGCGTGAGGCGTTTCTTCAGATCCTCCTGAGAGAAGCTCACTGGCCATGTCTTCTTAGTCCTCCGTGCTCCTGAGGGGGGGACGCAGGGAGGACAAATACATATTAACTATCAGGTCTACTGATGGAAGCACCAAAAACACTATCCCTTCTGTCCAGCTATTCTTACAAACAAAACAGTCAAATCTTCCTCCGTCTCAACATCCTGTTAGACACAAAACAGGGCTGGGCGATACGGCCAAAATCTTCTATTGCGACATAGGTAATTTAATATCTCGATAACAACATATATCACGATATAGCATACTTTCTGGTAATCTAATAAATAAATAGTCTATATGAAATAACCACATGGCAAAGTTTATTTTTGTATATTGCTGTGTGAATTAAATACTTAACTTTAGTGCAAAATGAACATAAATTATAGAGATATAAAATGTAAAAAAAAAAAAAGAAAAAGCTATACACTATGTTTACATGCATGCACATGTGATGGAAAAAAATCAGATATTCCCTCAAAATATTTCACATCAGATTTACATAGAAATTTGAGATTGCAAATCAAGATATCTCGATATATGATGTCATCACGATACAACTCCATTGAAAGACAATAAATTATCATACTGAATTATCGCCCAGCCCTAACACAAAATAGAAATAAATATATGATAAAGACAATGAAAAAATAAACAGTACTTTCTAGCACTTATTTTGCCTGAGAATAATTTATATATATATATATATATATGACCATGTTTATTCCACTATTTTTGGAGATGTTGTCATATGGTATCAATGAAAGGGCTGGGAAGAAGAAGAGCTCTGTATATGTATGAATAAAGTGTAGGAGAGATGTGAGCCTTTTGTTAAACATGATGTTTCCTGTGACGTATGGATGTGTGAACACCCTGCTCTGACACTTCTCCTCAGATATGACAGAAAATAATAATCACTGCTTCATCATGCAGACACTAATTCTGCAAAGCTAAACATCATCCAAAAACAAAACAGAAAAAGAACCAGCAATAAAACCTTTCAACATTAAGTGTAAAGTTAAAACAAAACCACAACAACCAGTGCATGCAAGCTGCGGGGAAGCAAAGCGTGAATCCTTTATTCTATTAGAAGGTTCAGCTGTGAGACAGCTAGGCATGGGACCACAGGAAAATATCATGGCACGACTATCCTGGCCAAAATAATTCACCATATTATCCCGAGAATCAACCAAATATGTTCCAAACTCTTAAAACGGCACTGAAACACACTGGAATCACTCCACCTTACATTTTGCTTTGTTGGCTTTTTTCTTGAAACATTCCAACTTTTTTCTTTAAAAATTGCAACTTTTGTCTCGAAACATGACTTTTTTCTGAAAACATTATGGCTTTTTTCTTGAAACGTTCCGACTTTTTTCTGAAAACATTACAATTTTTTTTCTGAAAACATTATGACTTTTTTCTCAAATGTTATGACTTTTTTTCTCAAAACATTCCGACTTTTTCTCGAAACATTCCGACTTTTTTCTCAAAACATTACTACTTTTTCTCGAAACATTACAACTTTTTTCTCGAAACATTACAACTTTTTTTAAGAAACAAATAGTTGTATTGCATCACAGGACACTGTAGTAAACTGCAGTCAATTTGTGAGGATATTCACGATTATCCCGATAATGGAAAATCACCACAATCAACTTATTGTGAATGTTTTTTAAAATCGCGATCCACGATAGAATCCATTATTGTCCCATCCCTAGTGACAGCAGCATGTGAGCAGACCTACAAACTCAACAGATGCTCAACTCAAAGCAGATAGGAACCATTTTAACAGGTACTCTGTGTACTGTGGATTTTTGACCACCCCTGGCACTAATGTTTGTAAGAGTGTGTGGGTGGTGACACAGAAGAGCCCACGCTGATGTAAACATTTTTAAAAAGCCTTTATGAATTTCTGTTTTAAGGATTAAAAAAAGACATGACATTTTACATAGAAAATTCCACTGTGTGACTGTAGTCTCTTTAAGTCTTGAATATCTGCCTCTTATTCCTCTTCCAAGTGAGGCATTTTTGTTTTTTTATCTCTGATAAATTACGTCTGATAACATGCATACAGGCGAAAATGTCAGCGGTGAATACAAACAATGGATCTAGAGCTTGGGGTGGCTTGAAAATATGCTACTGAGTTTTGGTACAGATACCACAACAACACCAGGAGCTGTTTACTGAGTTATAAACCCAAAATGGGCCTTTTAGTCTGAACTCAGTGACTTATTGCAGTGGTTCTCAAAGTGGGGTCCGGGGACCCCCAGGGATCCTTGAGGGGGTTCCAGGGGGCTGCCAGCAAAAAGGGGGATAATTTATTTTCACTGTAACTTCATCCATAAGTAACACAATGACAGGGTCATGGGTTGTATACACTTTCTGTAATAAAACATCTAAAAGCAAAAAGATGAGGCCCTGGGACAAAATCTTCCCAGAGGATGGAAATTAACAATATTGTCTATCTTGTAAGGGGTCCTTGGATGAAATAGATTGAGAACCTCTGATTTATTGGACTCAAATGGCCACAAAATATGACTGCAAATGAATGCTAATGTTGCTCTATTTCATATTTTGGGATGCATTTTTCAATTCCATTAATTTCTGTACAGTAAGGAAAGCTTAAACTTGCTATCCTTCACACTGAATATCAAGTCTGCTGTTTGTCAAAGTTACATTATTAAGGCAGTTTTAAAAGTCTGCATTGCATCATCTCATAACATTAATATCATTTGTCATAACTTAATGCAGTGTTGATGTGTACTATGATGGATTCTAATTAACTTTCATACAGTCCAGAAATGAATGGAATTCAATGGACTCGTGGAACAGCAGACAAAATATAATATGTTTGTAAAACATGTTAACAGTTAACGAGTCAGCATCCGACGTTTGCAGAGCGTGATCTGACGATAAAGTTAACTGACTGAAAACACAACAGCTCAAATCATATTACTCACTTCGGCCTAACGTTCCTCCTCTTCCTCCTCTGAGACATAACTTGTCTGAAATGAGATCTCTCTACCGCATTATATCCATAATTCCTCTCCGTGACAGGAGCGTCTCCTCCTGCAGCTCCGCAAGCTCACACCAGCTAGCAGGACCGTATCTAACTTTTTGGGGGCCCTAGGCAAAATCTTGTTTGGCATAGGGCATCATATTCCATATGCAAATAAATGAGACCAAATGCTACTTTTTTAATAATAATAATTAAAAAATATATATTTTCATTTAATTAAGCTGCATTGTTAACATCAAAACAAAAATGCAAATGATAAATTACATTAAATTAAATTAGATTTTAAATGTAGTTTAGAATATTTATAGATTAATAAAAAGGCTGATGATCAATCATTTGTATGATGTTATATTTATGTTAAAGGCCAGTTTGAATGATTTTATGGTTAAAAACTTTCAGATACCTGTATTAGCCTAATTTCATTTGTTTAAAGAGAGATAACATTTTGACTAAAAGTAAAGGTTGACTAAAATGTAATGACTAAAACTGAAGTAAAACGTTTTGAGTTATCGTTGACTAAACTACACTGAAACTATGAAGGATAAAAATGACTAAAATGTGACTAAAACTAATGAGCATTTTCGTCTAAAGACTAATAGCGTGGACACACCAGGTGTGAATAAATTCATTTGTGCAAATGAATTACATATAGTCAATGTAAATTAAATTACACATTACACTGACATGCGAATCACGCAAATTCGCTCATCGCGTGAGTTGAAATATCTGAACTTCCGCGGTGAGCGCCGGGACTACTCGCGCGAATAAAGCAATGAAAACAGAAGATTCCAGCGTCCAATTATTTTATTCGCGTCTGGTGTGTACACACTGTAAGACTAGGCTAAATCTAAAATAGCTGCCATAATTAACACAGGTCGGTATAAACAGGCTTGAATTACTTAAAGCTACGGTAGATCAGTGTTTTAATCTGTTAAAACGGGCTTCAGATTTTCTGAGGTGATTCGTGTTTGCCTCCACTCTTTAACTTTGTTTTGCCTCCAGCTAACACCGTAACGTCATCATGACATTGGCTGTAAAAGTCTATTAACGTCCACATAACCAGCCCTGTTCAGATTCGGTCCAATTAAGGAACTCTCAAGCATTCACGGCAAAGATTTGATCGCTATCCCCCTGAGAGGAGCGATCAAATATAAGAAAAGAACTAAAAGCAGCTCACGTCATTGTGAACACACTGGGACAGTAAAGACATGCGGACACACCAGCCGGGTGTTAAAGAGAGGCAGAGCACAGCAGGCACACAGCACCCAGTCAGTGGACCTGAGGGAAGACTGCAGGACCTCAGAGCTACAGGCTGGCTCTTGGTTATTAGATGCAGCAGATTGAAGCCCGACATGGCTGCTCCGCCCACCAGGAGAACCAACCAACGACTAGGCTGGATGAAGGAGAAACAACACAGGTCAACATACGGAACAGCATGAAAGACAAGGTGTGGAAGAAAGGCGCTGGATCAGGATTCCCACTGTTAATGCAGAGTTTGAAGGACATTGGTTAACAGGCATGAGGAACATGTTGTTTCATATGTATTTTAGACATTCCTGTTCAGAGATTCGGATGTAATTATTGCAGAGCAGACTGAGAGTGAAAAAGAAAGAGAGAGAGAAGCGCAACAGTCACACCACGACATGATACCAAAGCTAACTGGTTACTCTACCTAGAAGAGCAGCAGGCAGTGCAGAGCTGCTGCCTTGATGCAGGGCCACCAGAAGCCCACGTCTGAGGAGGACAGCCATGAGACACACAGTCACACTGAAGAGAGAGAGAGAGAGAGAGAGAGAGAGAGAGAGAGAGAGTGAGAGTGAGAGTGAGAGTGAGAGAGAGAGAGTGAGAGTGAGAGAGAGAGGGAGAGAGAGAGAGTCAGTCAGAGGGGTTGAGGCGGAGGCGTTTCGCAAGTCTCATGGCCCTAAAAATATTCTGATGTACGACTTTCAAAGATGTTTTTTCTCAGTTTCCAAGGACAGATGTCGGTGTCAACACAGATGCAGTGGCTAAGAGCTAATACAACAAGCAAAAGTGTTATATTCCCATTAGTGCAGTGATGTCGAGATACTTACGTGCTTCCTCTGTGCTGATGGTGAGCTCCTTACTGGCCTCGCTCTTGCCTATCGCATTGTAGGAGTACATGCGGATGCTGTAGACAGAGGCCGGGTGCAGGTCCACTATGTTGGCCTGATTGTTGGTGGGGGAGATGTTTCGAGTGGCATGCTTCAGCTCCCAGGTATCTGATTTAAAAAAAGAAGATAATTTTGAGTTATACAGTTTGCTATCATTTTCCCACTTGTATTTGGGGATTTTCTCACTCTTACGCAATATTAAGGCTTGCATACTATCATATTATTCAGATTAAATATGACTTCCAACTGCATTCCAACTGCAGAGTACTGTATGTGGATTTTGTATGCGAGAAATACCTGGATGTATACTGGATTAACAAGAGTATGAGACATGAGCTTACTGGACATACTCAACTCCCCATAATGCATTGCAGCTCGTCAGACTGTCTAATGGTGGAATGACAGCGAGTGATGTTAAGGTACAGTTAAGAGGAAACATGCAGGAACTAGTTAACACTTAAATATTTAATAACTTGCTAACACTTTATTGTAAGGGTACATGGTAATGTGCTTTAAAATATTAAATTGAGGGGAGAGGCAATGTTGATTTACATTCATGATAATCAATTTTCATTCAGCAGCAGCTCGGGCCGGTAACGTTGTGATCAATACAGTCGTGTGATGCAGAGAAGACGTATTGCTTGAGTATACTTCAGTGTAAACAGTCTGCTGGTAATGGCATATTTAATTGTTAATTTAGTAGGAAGAATGCAGTACGTTAATATGAGATTTTGAACACAACCTTGAACAACTTGAACACAAGTCTTATTTTTTTCCTTATAATCTTCCTGCAGAAAAGTCATAAAATTCTTGAAAAATGTATTTTGTATTTTGACAGTCAATTTTTATATATTCTGTAGCGTTTCAAATAAAGAAAAAACAGCTCAGCATATTATTCCACTGTCAGATTCACTTTTCTATCTTCATTTTCTGTGAAATGAAGAATGCACTCTTTTCACTTACCTGTCTTATTCTTATACTCAATATCGTAGGAGGTAATGACGCTGTTTCCATCAAATCTCTGTGTCCACCGGAGATTCATACTGCGATCTTTCACTTCTCGCACCTCCAACTCCGGAGGGTCTGGCGGCTCTGAGGATTTAAAAGATTTAAACTTTAAAAGGAGAATTTAGCACAGAAAGAGAGACACTTCTTGGAAAGTGGGAAGAGTAGGCTCGTGTAGCTTTCACGAATATAAGAAGAGGTGGTACGTGCGTACAGGCACAACGGTTACCTTGCACAGTGAGCTGGATAAGGCCTCGTCCTTCTCCATAAGAGTTGATGGCGTGACAGGAGAAGAAGACTGAATCCTCACGCTCTGCTGGCTTTAGCTGGAGGGAGAAAAGTAGAAAGAGAAATGTCAAAGAGACAAACAACTCTATCTTTGTGTGTAAAGCGCAGCTTTGTGATGGAGAAGTGGCCCGGTGAGAGTTTATCCTCTACCGTGCATGTTTGGTATTTAGGTGACTCACTGCGCACTGAAGGAGAGGTGCAATAGGAGAAGTGTCACCAATCCAGTGGTACACTGTATTTTTGGTGTCAAGATTCATTTTTTTATGCACTATTTGCCACCCACCTGCTTGAAAAACGTCAAAGGACACACCCTCTGTGCTTTTTGTCACATTGGCTGGTGAAGGTGTATCCTAATAGTCCTCTGCTAAATTGCACGAACCCCATTCAAGCATGTTTTGTCTGTACTTTAAATATATACATTCTTTAATCAGTAGATATACATCTAAATGCACACTGAAATCCATAATTTCTTACATACTGTATACTCTATAGATGCCTTCCCTTTCAGATTAACTACAGTAGCTACACAGTCATTTGAAGGCGATAGGTACGTGTTCCCTCTGAAGTCTCTCATCTGAGTTGTCAAACTACAGTTATGGACACAAAATCCACTGGAGTAACCTTGATTAAATCTTGTGCAAAATACACACAAACTTTTGCGCTCTCGTGCGCATCAAACCAACTGGGAGACGACGACATCCTCAGAACTCACTGGACACACGTTCGTCACATTTGTCATCTCCTCTTTATATCACTGAGCTCCTTCAGTAGGCTATCATTTGTTACAGGGTGCAGGGTGACCTTCTCTTAGCATCCTCATCCAAAAACACTGCATCACCAGGCTGCAACAGCTGCATGCATCATCTCCATCTTTCCTATGATTCTGGCAAACGTATCACCGGAAGCATATCTTTTTTTTTTTTTTTTTTAATTCAGCAGAGGTAGCCCTGTGGTAAAGCAGGATCATGACATGGTGACTTTCGGTATGTCCAGAAATGTGGGTTTAATTATAAAAAAAAGAGACATCATTCTATTTGGCATCATATGTTAGACTGCACCTCTTAATGTCCCAGAGGTGAACATTAGTTTCCTCTCAGGAGTGGACTCCGGACTCCAATATCAAATTGACGGGTCGTGGTGGGGAGAACACTGATGTTAAACAATTAGATAGGCCATAACTGTTACCAACCTTTAACAACCTCTAACACACTGACAGATATGATAATGGACTCTCACCGCAGTAGGGCTGCACAATTAATCGAATATTAATCGTGATCAAGATTTTGGCTTCCCACAATTAAAGGAACATGATCGACTGTGATTAATCCGTGCGACGCTCAAAGAAAACTCTGCTGCATATCAAATGAAGAGCTTCTTTTGGTTCACCTACGTGGCTAACATTAACTCACTGAATCCCAGTCCTTGTCCAGCGTCAACTCAGACATCCACAACAACGACGCTGTACAGAGTGTCACCATATCGAAAAAAGTTTTGGTACAATTTTATTTATATTTTTCTTCTAGGAGATGCACTGCGAATAAGGACCTGTGTCACTTTAATGCAAAGATTTGTACATTAACAGGAATGTAGCACAACATGGAAGTGAAAGCAAGGCTCTGTTTATTTAAAGAAATTATTAAAGAAATTATACAAATATTTTGTTCCTAAAATCAATGAATAATCGTGATAAATAATCACGATCTCAATATTGTAGGGCTGCCCCTGAAATTCGGAGATTTTAATCATCAGTCGGAGACCCCTCAGTCGAGTGAGATTCTTCAAGTCGAGCAGTCGTTTTCTTTTTTTCAGTGGCGTGGCTTTTCGGGGCTACGGCTGTATATTTTGGCCATGTTTGTATTTTTAGTGCTGTACTGTCGGTGATGTGTCAGCGCTCTGTGCAGAAAA
>JAOVVB010233774.1:0-22076 GCA_028570985.1 Heterobranchus longifilis
GATGCATCCGGCTAAAGACACCCTTCTTCTGCTTCTGCTGATGCATTTTCAGTTTCAGCTTCTGCAGCTGAGACTCTCTGTCTGTGCTGTTCTTCCGGGCAAAGAAGCTTCTGCTTTTCTGTTTCAGCATGAGACAGACGTCCTCCAGTTCGGTCTTTTCATCAGCTGCCTGCTTCTCTTTGGCGTCCCAGCCCTGTTGTTGTTGGGCCAGGGCCTTTGAGAGGTCGTCCTGAGCGGCGACCAGCAAAGCCTTCTCGTGCTCTCTCTCTGCTAGTTTCTCAGAAAGACACTCATTCTCCTTGGTGAGATTTAGGATTTGAGTGGCCAGGGTCTTTGAGAGGTTGTCCTGCACGGTGGTGTCTTCTGCCTGCATGGCATTGTCCTCTGCCTGCACGGGGGTGTCTTCTGCCTGCACAGCTTTCTCGCTCTGCAGCTGCTGTGTGGCCTCTGCTAGTTTTTCAGAGAGGCTCTCCTTCTTCTGGATGTGATTCAGGAGTTTAGCCCTCTGGATAAACTTCTGCTTGCAGTCTAGCTGCAGAATGTCCCAACGATGTTAAAGGGTCAAATGGACTGATATTAATGATCTCTGTATCATCTTATGTCAGTTATGTAGGTTCATGTACTAAGTATTTGAGCTTTAATACTCTGCACATTCATGTTTTTTTTGTGTTTTTTTTTGCTCATGTTATTTCAGTCACCTCCTGACAAAGCTTATCATTTTGTGGAAAAAGAGCAAAAGCAGCATCAAAGCATCTGTGGAGTGGCTTGCTTTGTCAATGTGACCACTCTAAAATATGAATCACATCCTCACTCATAACTGTCTAAACTGATTGTATGGCCTGTGTGTTTTCACTATCCTGAACGCAGAGGATGTGTTAAGCATTTTTAGGGAAAAATAATATTTAAAAATAATATTTTGCTTGAGGCAATGGATTTTTTTTGGTACTCTTTTTTTTTTGGCCAAATGCCTTTCCCCTTGGCACCGCAGCAGTCTGTGCATTGTGAAGCAATATCCCTGCATTTAAAAATTCACTGCTTTAACTGGGTCAATCTGAAGCAATCAGAGAAAAATCCTTCATGGTGTGTAAGAAGACCATCAAGATATTCTTAAATTTTAATGTTGCAATTCTACACAGATGGAGAAGACTAGAAACTTGAGTGGGGGATAAACTCCAGTTAGTGAATTGAGAAATGATCTAAAGTAATGTGTTGGACCATAACAATGCACATCTGTGGGTTGTTGACTTCTGCATAAACATTAACAATACAGTATTTTAAAGGAACAGTAACATATTCACTCTGTGGCGGAAGAGAAGATTGAGAGTGGTATCAATTTTCTCATCAAACTTTCACAAAATGTTGGACTATTCCTTTAATAAATAGTGTAGTTAAATATTTTTTTCATTAGTATCCATCTGCATTTACATACAGTACTTTTTGAATGATGTTTTTGCATCTATATTTGATACAAAGTCTGGTTGCTCCCGTATCTCTTTATTTCCCACAGCATCAAATCAGCAACGAGGTTAATGCCTATACCTCCTGTTAATTAGTAGAGGATCCTCCAACAACATGCAGTATACATCACATTATGAACCTCATATACCTGCTACACACATAGAAGGTCTCCTGTGGTGTAATTATATGACTAAAGTGTTGTGGCATTAATTGGAATTAATGCCCCAGAAGAATTGCATTAGTAAAATAACAGTAATGTATACTGATGACTTGTGATCAATTTTCACCAGGCTTGGTCTGATGTAATGCAAAACACTTCTTCTTAAATAATGCACAAAGATTCAACTAAAATTAACATACTGGGACATGTTGCATCACATATTCTGGTAATCCCCAAATTCCTATCAATTCCAGCCATTTGCATTTTTCATGTAATACAGTATTGCAGCATATGAAACATGCAATAATAAGATACTTTGGCACTGGATGAGAAGTTAAGTTTGGATTTCTCTGTAGTGTGCTACAATGAAACAAGATGAAACAGAGTTCTCCAGCTTTGTAGATCGTACAAAGGATTTCGTTTAGTTCACCTCCTCCAGTTTCTCCTCACAACTCTTCTTCACTCAGAACTATTTGCAGATCAAGTTGAACAATATGTTTTTGCAACAGATTTTGAAAAGTAATGTAGATGTTTTTATTTACAGATAATTCTCCTAAAACGATGCTAGAACTGATCATCAGAGATAATGCAGTAAAAGACAGTGCTCTTTGTAGTAAAGATAGAAATGCAACTTAATGTATTGACTTTAAAGGTTCATGAAGTGGTAGATTGAATATTTTTGTCACCATTTTTATACAACATAATGGTATTTATATAATTAAAGGTATCAGATCTCTATCAAGAAACTTATTATTGGGTTCATCATAATGCAGCAATTTATGTTGCTTTTT
The DNA here is from genome assembly GCA_028570985.1 of Heterobranchus longifilis. Taxonomy (NCBI): domain Eukaryota; kingdom Metazoa; phylum Chordata; class Actinopteri; order Siluriformes; family Clariidae; genus Heterobranchus; species Heterobranchus longifilis. The sequence continues at coordinate 2,410 of JAOVVB010233774.1, forward strand.
TTGTATTAAAAGCATGAAAACCAATCCAATCATAATTAAAATGTATTTGCTGGTTATGAATTTATATAAATGAAGAACATAACATTCATAGAATACACTTGTTTTTGACAGACTGTCGGGAAAATAGAAGAACTAATGAATGCATTCATAGAACTCTGTGCAGAAAAATGATGATTGAAGAACTCTCTCATGTTTCATCGCCTTTATTAATTTATTCGTGTGTTTATTTATTGAAATGAATGAGATCTGTGGACAGCATATGAGCTGCAACACTAAAACAGTGTCACAGTTAAAAGCTAAATGACCCAGAGCAAACACCAGATTCACATTAAAGGAATAGTTTGACATTTTGGTTATATATGGTTATTCACTTTCTGGCGGAGAGTTAGATAAGAAGATTGATATCTCTACAGTGAATATAAAGCTACAGCCACAGCCTGGCTCTGTGCAGAGGTAACAAAATCCACCTAGCATCACCTCTAAAGCTCACTAATTAACCCTGCACTCAGTCTTCAGTGGTTCAAAAGGTTTTCAATGCCTTTAAATTGATTTATCGACAACGTAAGAAACAACCTTTGTTTACAGCAAGGACAGTCTGGAGAAGTTTTTATCAGGTAGTGAAAAAGAAAGATATTGATTGCTATGACCGCTCTGACCTAACGTGTTGCAGATGACCCAAATAACAATTCAGTTCCGTCACAAACAGCCAAAGACCTCCATAAGAAGCACAGATCTGAAAGAAAATCAGCAATTCTTGGATGAGCTCTCGAAAATGAAGAGCCTAAAGGAAAAATGTCTCTCAAACACTTCTAATTAGAAGGATAAATGAACAATGCAACCAGAGAGAAAATCTGAAGGAAATCAAAGTTTTAAAATGTTCATAATAATTCTATGTGTTCTATCATCACGTATAGCAATTCCTGACAAGTTGTGAATAAGAAAAAGAAGAAAATCAGCGTGGAAATGCAGCTTGGATACCAAGCTGTCAGAATAGTTTAGTGTTTAAAATCATGTTCAATGTCCACCGTGACCTTGAGTTGTAAATTACAAAGAACAGGTTTGTGACGCAATATGCACTCACAGTCTTTATCATGTGCTCCACAACGGAGTAGAAAACAAACTAGCTGAACAAAACAAAGGAAACGCACCTCTCGGCAAAGCAGTCACAGCACTTTGAAGTTATCTAACATGTCTTCAGAGAGACTGACTTTGATGTTCAGAAAACTCCTCTCAAACAGTGACACATTCCCCTGAAAGTAATTGTCAAACGTGTCCTGAGCACATTGGCTGCCCTGCAGGCAGCACAAGCATGAACTCTTATTTATTCTCTATTCCAAATATTTTATGTTTTTTCTAAACTCTCATTGTTTGGCAACATGAGCTTTTGCTGTGTGACATGTCGTGGTAAGTAGTTCACATACTGAAGCTGTGAATTACTTTCATTCCTACTTTATTTTGTTTATGAAATCTCTGATCTTTTACTTTTGTGGTGGTACTTTGTACTGCTGAGATGATAAAATAGGATGCAGGAAGACCACGCTCTACCCGTTGAGCTCGAGGCCGCCCCGCTACTTTGTTGTTCAAATACTCAGATGTGTGTGTGCATGGTGTTATTTATTTTTTAATAATTGATTATGATGTTTGATCAAGCACAATTGACTGAATGCATTTTTTTTGACTGAATTGCATTTATATGGGGACGTTGGTTCAGCCCTCGATTGGCTTCTTTGTTTGGCTCCATAAGATGGAATATCTGATGGCGTTGACAAAATGTTATAGTTTTCTTTTATTTCAGAGTCATCATGAGTAGCCATTTTATTTTTCAAAGTTGCTAAGCGTTTTCTCAATGCTAATCAAAATACACATTTGTAAACCAGGATTCTTATTTAGTTTTGATTTAGAAGGGCTGCAGAGTTGACGTATTATGGTTGACACAGGCCCAATAGCAATATTATTGAATGAATTTATCAAAAAATAGAAGGCTTACCAGAGCTCGAGCATCATTTCCACCTTTGTTTGAAACCAGGAAGTGAAACAGGGGTTCTTAGGATATAGGTAACCATTTTTATGCCTGATTAAAATTATGTTTTTGTGGAAAATCTGATGGAGTTGACAAAAATTTGGGACACAACTTTAAAGTACCTACATTTTAATAAAAAAAAGGTATTGATGATAATAATAGTACATTTGTATTTGTATTAGTTTTAGATTTTGAAGGCTTTTAAAACATTTTTTAATTGTTTGAAGTTGTGCCAGTAAACACTGGGCAAATTTAGAAGTACAAAAAATAAAGAAGACCAAAACAAAGTTTTTATGGCAGGAAATGATTTGTCCCAATTCTCAAGAATGGGTGTGATCTGATGAACACACCAGGATGCAGCCAGCATTGTGTGATCACCCACCAGCTCCTCTAATCCAGCATAAATATGCACAAAACACTGTTAATCAATAGATATGATGGACACGGTTGCGTCCGAGGTGAACATGGGTTAACAGTATGACAGAAAATTTAGTTAGTTTCCATCCACAGCTGCATTCTGCCAGCATGAGACGCAGTCGCGGGATCTATTGATCAGACACGTCCGCAGGGAGGCAGTGAGCCCATTTGATTTGGTTCTATAGGAAGTGGGTGCTGCCTCGGGGCTTTTTCCACATTAGCCAATGAAACTGCCGCAAAGCTCCGGCTTGGGGTGAAAATTGGGACCGTCCCTTTTCTGCTTAGAAAATAAATTTAAATTAATTCTCACCAAATCAGTCTCTCATTGCCTTGATTGTAAAAGCTGATGATGTTTTTCTGCAGTGAGGTTTGTTATATGAAACATTTGGATCATTTAGTTCCAGCTTCCTTTCAAAATGTATCCTCTGGACTTCAGCAACGTCACACCTAAAACTCCTGGACCCCTGACATGACGTTTGAATGAATGAGATGGCGGCTGTCAGTCCGTGCCGAGTGCACTGTTGTGAAAGAAATTGGCAGCCAGCGTTGGCAGAGCTCCTGTCGATGATGCTGATGACGACTATCTGGCAAATTCCCATGAACCGGCTTATTAACAACAGGCTGATCAGCTTGACCTTCAGATCGGATGAATATAAACATAAACAAATCGTTTTGTGGTAAAAAAAAAAAAAAAAAAAAAGGTCACAGTTTTAGCAGTTTGAATGGAACAACACGCCGACATATTCCACGCTCCAGACCACAGCATGAACTGATAAAACATAAAGATATATGACCAGTGGAAATGTAACATTTGTCCTCTTGTAACCCCTTTATGAAAGCTCAGAAACACCCCTGGTTTATCTCAGCGACTGTCACTTAGAGACAGTTTATACACATCATTTTAGAGAGTGTTAAAATCACAGGCATATTTATCGCTCAGGAGGAAGCGTCTGTAGTCTGGACAAAGTCTTTCCTGAACATATTTAGAAATGTTCAGAAACATGATTTGACTTTAATCTTATGTGGGGCACATCCACAGCCTGCAACATTATAAATAGCTGTTACTGTATGCGTTTGGCCTAAATTCCTGTCTTGTATGTGCCGCAGAGGTCAGAAAACAATACGTCAGATAAACGAGTGTAACATCTCTGCCTGTGAAGGTCCTCAGTCATATGTAGGTCATGAGATATCGAGTAGATGCAAGTCAAAGGCAGCTGGACTGAAAAGAGGTGATCAAACTTCAGTAGCCTACATGACTAAACTGCAGCATTACGCATGTTTATCATCACAGACTTTGTTTCCAGCAGTCTGACAGATGTGACGTCTCTGTGTTACACTCAGACGCTCCATTTTTTTGTTGCTTCCGAGAAAGCGGCGTAATAATCTTGGCGGTGAGGGAAAGCTGTAGCAGCGGTGACGTTCGCAAATTGTAACCATTCAGTCAAAATGACTTATTGCCTCAACGGGTTTGGAAGTGGGACAGAACCGGCAAACTTTTCTCAGAGGATGAAAACCGATGCAAAATCTGAGGGATGTGCTTGACCTTGGTCATGATGGGCATATAACTCATGCGACTCGTAATAAATGGCCTCCTGAAGCCTGTGACTTTAGACTGGGACTGCCACAGAAATAACTTACATTATCATTAGTAGGGCTGGCCGATAATTCAATATGATAATGTTATCGTCTTTCAATGGAATCGTATCGTGATGAAATCATATATTAAGATATCGTGTTACACAATTACGTCATCTAAATTGATAACAACAAGCACATACTAACTCAAATGTCTCAGAAAATCTGATGATCTTTCCTATTATTTTATTATTCTACCTGCCTGCTCAGGGACTACGGGTGGAAAATAGCAATTTGCTAACCTGGTACACTACATATTTTCTTGTTTTATAAAAGTTCTTTGTACATTGTCCCTGTTCAAATAACATAGCATGTGCATTTTTGTGCATGCATGCACCAGTCAGTCAGTGTATACTTGGAGAATTTTTTTTTTCCTCTATAATTTCACTAATTTTGCACTAAAGTTCTTTATTAAATGAGAAAAGTACTTTTCATTTGTCAGGGATTTAATTCACACAGGAGTATAGGAAAATAGGCTTTACCATGCGCTGACTTCATATAACTATTCATTAAATTACCAGAAAACATGCTATATCGTGATATATATCGTTATTGAGATATGAAATTCTATATTATATGAGGAAGATAGTTATTAGTTTTCAGCATTGTCATCTAAAGCTCCTCAACTGGCATGACATGACAAAGAAATCCCCATAACACACACACATCTTCCCAGAGTTCAATGGGATTAAATAAGGTAATTATATAATTCTGATGACATGGCAATTGCGTAAAGCCTCTGGTGGGTCTGACGGTGCAGCGGAGACGTGCTGTCTCATGCAGCCAGCCAGCCAGTCAATGATGGCAGAGGAGAGCTCGTGGCACAGGGGACAAACCGCTGACGCTCACCTGCCATTTTTAAACTGCAACTTTGAGGGTAATCATGTTGCCATCCATCCTATTATATTATTAATATTACTATTATATGTGAAGCACACAAAGGTAGAGTATACAGTAGCTAATGTGGTCGGGGTGTATTCAAATACTCAGTATGCATTATTAGTTTTTTTCAAATAAAACATGTTTTTTTTCTTGCATGTGAAAGCTTTTAATAGGATGCCTAAGTTTGTAGTTTTAAAACCTGGACATGAGTTAGTATTTTAGCACTTCCTCGTCTCAAAGTCAATGGGTTTTTTTAAATTGTTTTTTGGTTAGACATCTGAAATAAAATCTGTGGTTAGCTTCAGAGATTTTCACATTTTGTTCTACGACATGAAATATGTCAGTAAATACTCAGATGGTGATTTTCAAAGCTTTTACCGGTCTTTAAAAAGGCAGTTGCTAACAAGTGGCTAAGTGAGACTACCGTCAGCTTAGTAGTGATGACGGTGATGTTAAATGTCCTCTTGTGGGCTGCAAAATGCAACCGTTGGTGGTTTGTTTATAGCCTAACGTTAGCTTTTTACTTCTGGCGATTGCATTTACACTTCTAAAATCAATAAAGTGGTGTTCATTTGGGAAGATTATCTTGCTAGACAAAACGTGTAACGTGTTTCTGCAATGATCCAAAATCCAATGCAAAAATCCCACAGGCTTTTTGATGAGGAAACCAAGGCGACGCTAACTTCCGGGTTGGCCTACAAGAAGACCTCATATCTTCGGCTCCTATAGAGGATTACAATAATGCCCTTTGCTGTAAACACTTCTGTGCAATTAATAAATTCAACACAGTGATGAAGACTAATTTGGGCACCTGAGGTATTGGAATAGACCCATGCCCTTTTTTGGATGCATACATTTTTACAGTACAACTGTAAACAGGACTGGAGTATCAAATCACAAATTAATGTGTTTCACCAAACAGCCAACAGCTGACACACGAGTGCGTGTGTGTGTGTGTGTGTGTGTGTGTGTGTGTGTGTGTGTGTGAGAAGGGGATTCCTGGATACTGACAGTGAAACCCCTGTAGTAAACGCCTGTACCAGGGTATTCCAACTCTTTCTAGGGTCATGTGAGGTTTACTAGTTTTCTTAATTTTGTCACTTATTTTTTTAATACTTTCATATTTGACCACACAACTTTTGACAGCTAAAAGTAACATATGACCTCAAAACTGACTGCAGTTTTAGCCTCTTTATAAACAGTCTATCATGTCTTTCTTTCTCTGTTTTGCTTGCTTGTTATCCCCATGCTTACATTTAATCATAGTTTCAGATTTTTTAAATGCACAATGACCATACACATGCAAACAAACACACACACACACACTCCCTCTCACACACACACACGCACCTGCTGACACTCATTTTGGCTCCATCTTCGACAGCTGAGTGTCTCATGACCCTCGGGGGAGGAATAGGAGAATCCAGCAGGTACAATATGTTGGACAAGATTCAGGCTTTTTCCATCCCCTGAGCCTGCTGAAAGACAATATGTATATTCATTCACAGTGGGTGTGTCCGCTCGCACAAGCAGCAGCAAAAAGGCATTCGGCATGTAGCAGCTTACATGCAATCGTGTGTTTGTCCATGTGTTAGTTTATTGCTTTACTTTACTGTCCATGCAAATATATTTACGTTTGTGTCTGAGATTATGTTTTCTGCACATTTCTGCATTTTATTAAGCAATATGGCACATGTAAATGGGAAAATAAGGTCAGCGTGGCAATGAGAACCACACAAAAAAGTAACGTGATAACAGTGTAATCAAAGACTGTGCATCTCAATGTGTTAAAAGTAAAACAAGCCATACTTTCTGCATTTTAAAGGTGTAATAATACTATTTAAAGTTCAAACTCTCAGAAACAAGACAAGAGACAAAACAAACAAAGACAAACAGATAAACAAGCAAAAAAAAAAAAAAAAAGCTGCACATTGTCATCGGGGCAGAACACATTTACGGTCTTGCAGTCACGCCGCTGTATCTCCGTTAGTAACTACTCGTCTATTCGTGCCGCTGACCTTTATCCTTCTGGCTCGGGCCGCTCTGACCTTGACAAATACATCCAGAGCCAGGAAACAAAAGCGATACCTACTTTATGCTCATTGTTGGCTCTTGACCAGCGGCACCTTGTACTGAGAGGACTTGGCTCTGTGTGGTGTTGCACTTTGTTGCCTATAATGGAGGCGCATCAGCGAGTGAGCCACAGCAGTTAACACAAAGCCTCCCCGACTTCCATTTATGATGCCTGCATCCATCATAACAAGGCCCCGCTGGCAATGTGGATCCACTAAAACTCTGCGGTAACAGTGCAACTATGGGTGCCTTTTTTCTGTCTTAAACGTTTCTCTTTCACTCTTCCATTTCTGTCTTGAGATTTGTTATTTTATTCTTGCTCCGTCCTGCCAGGGTCTTTGCCAAGTCTCCGCTCAAATTAATAAAACTCAATGAGTGAAGCCTGGAATGTAACGATGAAATAAGAATAGAAAAAAGTATTTCCAAAACATGGGCAATTTCGAGGATGGAGAATTTAAAGGACAGGAGATACTTGAGAGGGGCTTGTTTAAGAGGACAGCTGAGGAGAGATGGATAGCTCTGAACTGTGTCCAGCCCTTCACTGATGAAGGTTACCACCAAACTGGTCTTGCCAGCCAGCTACGATGTTAATAAACTGACGACCACCATCTGTACGTGCCCGACAGTGCATTGCTTGTTTAAAATCTGTTGATGTCTGCCAAATAGCCATATACAGTATTGGCTGTAACATAATCAAATAATATTTTCTTAAGATTACCATCTTTAAAGCAACTACAAGGAATTTTCATTTTGTGTCGATTTAGGCCCCTGTGGACAAAAGCGGTATTGTTTCCATCAGCACCACCAGATCTTGTAAAGATCTTGATCTGGCTAGCACACGCATTTGTTTTGGAAGCCAGTAAAAGAAAGATGCAACTTATTTTTAATACTATTTTCCTTTTTTCCAACACAGCTGTTTGCAGGATGCATAACAATGAGGCAATGTATCTATGTTACATTATAAGCCAGCTATCTAGCTTTGTTTTAGCCACCAACATAAATTCATATATTGATGTAAAAGCACGTCTCGCAATGTATTTCATAAATAAAATATAGGCCTACAAATTACATACCTGTCTCGGAAGAAGAGGGCCAATTCAGGATCAGTTTTTGAATCCTTTCAAATCCCACAATTCTCTCCCATCTGTTGAATGACCGACCAAGGTACGACTCCAAACAGCAACCTCTGGGCCTGAAAAATGAAGCCAGCATAGAAGTGTCAAAAACTGCAGTTCCTCGAATGGCCACTTGAGGCTGGCTCCAAAAGCGAGTCAATCCCCATAGACCCCCATGTTATAATGCCCAATTTTACAGCAGAAATAAACATGTTTACAGCCTGATACAAAAAATGGTTTTGGTCTCTATAAGCTAATTTCCCATTCATGACATTATGACTTTTTTTTTTTTTTTTTGAAATAACTTTTTTATAACCCTTCTATTGAGGCTTAAAGTTATGCATAATTAAGGGTGTGCCGCTTGAAGCGACAGGTTGGTGCCTTCACAGGCGGATAGCTGCTGCAACCAGTCTTCATTTGGCTCACCTCAGCTCCACCTCTTTGCCCATTTTTGGATTAGTCAGGAGTTAGGCGGAGTCAAGCACTGCCAAGATGGCAACGGCTGTAACCACCCACTTTGAGCTTCATTTTGACTCTTCAGAAACCTGTGGGTGATGTCACAGAGACTACGTCCATATTTCAAAATGTCTATGGTCACAACAATCAGAATTTGATCCAATAACATTTGGAAAGTCTAGAAGAGCTGCACAATCAAGTTATTTTATCCCAATTCAAGTTAGCTAAACTCTCTGGTGATTGGTTATGGAAAATCGAATCATCCCCTCCCCCAAATCGGTTAGAGTGAAGGAAGTGTAACAAGTTGACTATTTTGTCTGATATCAGGCAATGAGCAACCATAGAGACAAACAAGTGAGCTTAACCTGTAGTAACCTAAACTGTAACAGCATAAAGACGTTTCTCTTTGTTTGAATGACGAGTGCCCTTCACAGAGTAAAGTGCATAAGCACCGGCGCAATGACACACCACAAAGATAGAATATAAGAACAGGTTCTCTGAGTTTACCATTTAACATTTCAAGGGCCCGACTTATAGAAACTAAACATATCAAAGAGACAAGACATATTTTTCAGCCCTGACTTAAGATAAGAGTGCAGAATTAAAAAAATAAAAAAAAGTCCTCTATCCGGAGCAGAGAATTGTGTTTTCTTCGCTGCTGTGAGGCTGAGTTGTTTGCACATTGATCTGCCTTTCACTACTCTGCTTCTCTCCTGATATGGATTCTCCGGCTCGGCCTTGACTAGCTCGCTTACACTCAGTCACCTTGATCTGCTGCCGACGCCGAGCAGCAAACATAAACAGCCGACCCTCAGCTCGTTTCTCCCGCTATCTGGCTTCTAAGCGTTGCACTCGCTCATTGTTTCACCTTCAAGCAATTATCATGTAGAGTTGTAATCGCAGCCGTCACTGGAGGTGCGTTATGTTAATGTCCACTTCAGTTACAGTATGTGATATAAAATGTCTTTACATATTTCTCTGTGAAAAGTCCAATTTTGGTGACTCACGCTGTAGGTTATATATACTGTAGTTTCCTGTCTCTTTGGCTCATGAGTCCTTCTCAGAAGCCCACTGGGTGATGTCAAAAATGCATTGTCACCCGGCCAAAAGTAAAATAGTTTTTCTTAGTCTGTGAAAAGTTGACACTGTGGAGATAAAAGGGTTTTCACCCAGAGCTGGACAGGGGCCCTAGAACATGTCAGGGATTATAGATATTGTGTCAGAGCTGCTGTTGAGTTGTTGTCACGGGGCCCACAGTTTGGAGCCCGGTGCCTGCCTATAACAGTGCCAACATGTCTCTCATTTGTACATCCACTCTTTAGAATATGGAGCGCCAAAGTGGTCAATATTAAATAAATATGACATACATTTTTAAAACTCAAGCCATTATCATGAAATGTTATTTCATCATTTTTATTTAAAAAATGTCCTTCGTCAAAACTTGTATTTCATAATAGCATTTTTCCTAATGAAACTTTTATTTCATGTCACATTTTTGTCACTTTTAATGGTGATATTGTCACCAGTGTTCAGCCAATCACAGGCATCCCAGCCTCTTCTAGCTGACTCAGCAGCTGCCAGCCAGAACTGTGCTGCCAGCCAGCTAACTAGCTCCTGTTGGCTAGAGAGGAATCAATGAGAGGGACTGTCTCTTTACTCTTCACAGAGTTTAGTGTATTTCTCTGAGGAAAATCTTTAGAATCACAACACTGCTGAGGTAACTCCGAACTAACCAACTAGATGCTGCTGTTAACTGGCTCTTCAGTTTGTTGCTGAGTAATGCTGTTTTTCCACTGCATGGTACGGCACGACTCGATTCTACCTGACTCGCTCTTTTTTGTTTTCCTGTTTGCAAAAGTTGTGGATAGTACTTGATACTATTTTTTTTCCAAGCAATCTGAGCCGATAATAAAACTGATTGTAATAAAATAATAAAACACTGATTGTCACTAGCGCGGCATGGGACATCCTGCACAAACCCATGATTTTGAAATAGCCAAGCTACCGTCAATAGCTACCCCAAATTTTTAATTCACTCGCCCCAGATTTATAAAAAAAAAAAGAAAAAAAAAGTGAATGTAGCATTAACATATCATCACCTTTTAATTTGATATGGCAAACTTGTTAACAAACAGTTGCTTACACATCCATCGGTTAGAGAGAAACATTTTCATTCATTCATTCGTTCGTTCATGTGTTTCTGGCCATGTGGCACATGTAAGTCCAATATTCACTCTCTTTTAGCTCTGTTTTTGGTCTCTACCAACTCCTGAGGGAAATATGTGGCTCTTTAGCTGTTAAATGCTCCACTAACACGGCATATGATGATGTAATTTCATAATAATGGGTTGAGTTTTATTAAAAACTTTCAAACTTTCTATCAGTATATTTCAATCTTGTGTCTTACATTTTTATCTAAAGATCCCCTGCAGACATGATTTAAGACAAATAAAAATACATTAAATTAAATACATTAAACAATTTTAAAAAATTGTTAAATTGTTGTTAAAAAAATGACCTTCTTAAAAATCCCCCAAATTTCATCTACTTATTTTCCCTCATTGAAATGAAAAATGTAAAATCTAAATAATATTTTTAATGTTGTGGCTCAGGAGGTAGAGCGGGTTGTCCACTGATTGCAGGGTTGGTGGATCGAACCCCGGCTCCTCTGGTCCACGTGTTGAAACACTGAACTCCAAATTGCGTGTATGCGTGCGTGCACGTGAGAGGCAAAATTGTAAAGCACTTTGGATAAAAGCACAATATAAAAATATATAGAAATGCAGTCCATTTACCATCCATTTACAAGATGTATCCTATACATCACACATAAGTCTATACTGCACCATGCTTGGGTTGCATATTAGTTGTGATGTCACAAAATCATACTCTTCCAGTATGTGCACGTCTTTTTAATGTGAGCACAGAGAAACTTTTCCCCTTCAGCAGACGAATGAAAGATGAAAACAGCCTCTAGTGTTAAACTCTGCACATGCATCATTCTGCACAGTGAAGGTCAAACGTCTGAGTCAAGTAACGATAAACAAAACAAAACACGTATTTGAGTGGAGGGGGACTTAAATATTGAACAGTTTGGAGTTTGTCAATTTGGGCACAAAGCCTTACCTTCAAAATTGACTATAATATGCTGTAATTCTTGCGAAAATATTCTTTATAGTAGATTGTATCTCATTTTTGAAGATCCTGGCATTAATAAAACATATTCCTTCTTTGTCTTTTCATGACAGCAGCACTGGGCAAATTCCTTTGTATATTTTAAAATTATTTTCACTTATTTCCTGTGAAGGTCTTGTTTATCTTTTGCTCCATGCTGTTACAAGTCATTATCCCTTACCTTAGCTTTGTAGTGGTACAGTCTGACCTGTTGCAGGGGCAAAACCGCGGTCTTACCATCCGTTTCAACTTGAAGAGGACGGTCTAGTTTTGCCGTTTCCATATACAGTTGGAATACAGAACAAAATTTTCTCTTTGAAATCGGTCAGAATTTTAACTGTCTCCGTCTTCACAGGGTATGTGCTGACAAAGGGAATTTACGGTATTGAACAATTGGCAATTAACAAAAGGCAGTAAGGAAGCGCAGCAGTGAGGAGGGAACGTCTAAGGAGAGATGAGAGACCCTTTACTCCCTCATCAGTAAATCCTTGCTGATGGGCACGGAGGATTCTCTCTCCCAAGCTTTTTTTTTTTCCTGTTTTAATGAGCACACACACACGCACACTTTCACACACCCCCACATACACACACACATCTCGATCCCTCTCCCCGTGTTTGTGCCTTTCTTTCTCCACTGACACACACACACACACACACACACACACACACACCCTAAAGAGCAGAGATTGCCTCATTCTATCATCATTGGCCTTATTTTGAGCGAAGCGTGTATGGGCATACACTGCAGAAAAGCCTAACTCAGGAGGAGAGCAGCGTCTGGTTTCTATCAACAAAGCATTACATTACATTCGGAACCACCTCCTCTGTTTGGTGTTAATCTAATGGCCCATTACCCCACCTGTCATCACCAGAAAATATGGAGGAAAGAAATTCTACCTGACGCCTGTCTCCCACGCCTGAACAGGGATGAGCATCTTCCTGTCATTGATGTGCGTTTGCACGGGTGTGTGTGTGCTTATGCATGCAGATGTGGAGGAGTGTGCATGCATGTGTGTGTGTGCCTGTATTGGTTTGTTGCTGTGTGTGTGCGCGCACAGAAGGGGATTGTTGAGTCCCTGGCAAGCAGAACTATCTAACAGTCTAAACAATGGCACTTTAAAAATCCCCCTGATGCACACACACACACACCGACAGACACACACACACTCGCACGCTGTTTGTGATCTGGCATGTGATCTGTGAGAACAAACCCCAGAGTGGACACTGTGACGGGGGTGATAGCTCTTGTTTATCTGCTGCTAGAGCTGCATGTTTACCACAGTAACATGCAGGTGTGTGTGTGTGTTTTCATATGCATACGTGTGTGCGTGCTTGCGTGTGCGTGTGTGTGTGTACATCTGGAATGTATGTGCATGCACATGCCTTTTGTGGACCAAGGCTTTTGGTTGCCTGGCAACCAGATGGAGAAACTTGTACCTACAGTAAAAGGATTTCACTTTCTCGTTGACAACACCCAAAATAACCAAACCTGAGAAAACACACCCACCTCCATGCATGCACGCACACACACACAGACTGTACAAAGCACACACACACACACACTGTACAAAGCACACCCACTTTGCAATTCTATGAAACCCGGGATTAACTGCATTGTGACCTTTGTTTTGATCATCTGTATAATGTGCGTGTTAGCATCCTCTGCAAGATCCAAAATAACCAAAGCTGTGCAAATACAAAGACACACACACACACACACACGCACACACACACACACAAAAATGTAAATTAGGTTTACCTCGGTTAAGTATGCAAAGTGTGAATTATGTTTTTGTCTCATGGACTTGTGTGGCCATTTACAGGAGCAAGTGTTTCCTTTTTGTGCATCTGAATCTTCGTAAGTGAGTTACAGTGTTTTCAGGTTTCTTTTGCACCCCCCGGTATGCCGCGCAGCTGCTCTGAGACCCATTTAAAAAAAAAAAAAAATCCAAAAACAAAACAACACAAACAAAATATGAAGGCTCATTTCTGCAGCCCTCCTTGCAATCTCCTCTCACTCCGTCTGCCGCTTCGCCCGCCACCTCTTGATCCCCCGACTTCCATCGAGAAAATAAATGCAATCCATTATCATTATAGACAAGAAGAGATACAAGGACAAAGAGAATGAAATGCCTCGCACCGCTTCTTTTGACACATTCATCACAGTTGTGATGAGCAGGATAGGCAGGCAGTGCGCCTCACTTCAGCGGCTGAAACAAGACCGGGTAAGACTTCAAGACCGGAGAGGCTTGAAGTGACGCCCACGCTAATGTTCTAATCTCATTCCCGGGCCTATATTTGGATCCCACCCATGTAAATTTAGCTTCACGGATGCCTCGACACACCCAAGGCGCTCCGGTTTCTATCTCACATTTGAATAAGTCTGTTTTTCATGAGCAAATCTATTCCACGATTACACAGCGAATAATTACCTACAGCTGAATATGGAGGATGAAATCATTATTCACCGTCAGATTATTAATCACTACTCCAGACCTGATCTGGCTCCTCAGCTGTGAAATTATAGTTCTACTTTAGCAAACAACAATAATGGACTGTACTGGGTTGAACAGGGTGAGAAAGAGGGAGCAAAAGAGAGAAAGAGGGAGGGACTGAAAGAGAAGCCGAGACAGACCGAGGAGGAGGAGGAAAAGAGAAATACCAACCTGAGAGAGAGGGAGAGAGAGAGAGAGAGAGAGAGAGAAACTCCAGTGAAAAACGACAGATAGACAGAGAGAGTGAGAGGAAGATAGAGGAAGAGGAAGAACACAAGGAAAATGAGTTTGCCGAGCAGTATGCTGGAATCCAGAGTAATAATTACAACACTCAGGTCCTTCCATTGTGTGTCTTGGGAAGCCGAATCCAGCCACAGCCTGTTTCAATTCATCTTTATTGAAGCTATTGTCAGCATCCTGGTTGGCAGAAAGCGAAGGGAGGGAGACAGAGATGGGAAATGGGACAGAGGAAGTGCTCGGGGAGAGGGGACAGAAAAGGACAGAAAGACATGATGCATGAAAGGACGAGAAAGGACGAGCGCTTCTTGTGGTTTCTTGCCACCAATTGACTGTTTGCTAAAACCTGCCGTGCCTCACTGTTGCTAAGGTAGAATTGGACAATGCCGGAAATTCGATAAAAGGTCAACATTTTGCAAAGAATTTTTAAGCTTGGTTGAGGTGGTAAAGGTGGTGTATTGATTAAAAGCAAAATGCGACAGAGATATACTTGCTTTTTAACTACGTGTGACAACTACCATCCGTTTGGAGCGTTGATTGTGTACATACTCAGAAATGAACATACTCTGTATTCTTCGCTATGCGAACACATGGTTAAACAGCAAGTATATCTCCCCTTTTAGTGAATAAATCACAACAAACATGACTTAAACTTCACTCGTCACCAGTGCCTGAAATGGGCCAGTACTCACAGGTACTGAGTTCTGTATACTTCTGATTTTTGTGCACGAGTACCCCTCCTGCCACCTCCTGTTGAGTCTAGGTATTCCCACCTAAACTCCCCCCCTGGTTTTATTGTAGTATATGCAATATTTGTGTACAATTTGATTTGTATCAACTGTACATTAAATGTTTTATTAACCAAATATAGATTTATGTGCAAACTGTGGAAATGCATGTAGGTAATGAAATACATACAAAAATAAATTTGAAGTGGGATATGTTACCAGCATATGTGTATAAATATAAATATATCCAAGACACGTGATGATCATGTCATGCAACTGCTGAAATAGTGTACTGACACCTTTTTTTTTTTGCCCGTCACTGAAGAGATAAAAACATCAGATCTGTGTGGAGCGATGAGGACACTGTGACATTCCTCCAATTAATACATGAAACAAACATAAATGCCATATTTTCATCACGTTTTCTACATCATTTTCATTTATTTGAGCTTTGACTGGCACTCTTTTAAATATGTCATCTCGTTGTGCCCTCTTCTTCTGCAATGGCTTAATGGAACCCGACGGGAGAATTAACACCAGCAGCTGTTTATCTCGATGAATCAACTCCTAATATTTGCATAACAGAGGTGCATGGAAACGCACATTCATTTGCATCTTCTTTTGCAGATTTTCTGGTTAAAATTTGCGCTACATTTGGATGTAAATCTGGGTAATCGCTAGTCAGGGCGTGACTAAGCCAACAGTCAGTTGGTGCGTGGCAGTTTATAACTGCCTGTATGGGAGACAGCATGCTTCTTTTCTCCATGTTTATTTGGTCATGCATGTTACTGTCCATGTATATGGGTATTACACCAGACTATAAAACATGGACGTAGTCTCTGGGATGTATAGGGATGGGAACCGAAAACTGAGAACCGATTAGAACCGCGTACCCATTAAAAAATGAGAACCAATTAGAACTGAATCCAACTAACTTTAAATTGACTTGTTTTAATGAAACAATAAAAGTCAAAGTAAGCTCTGAAATGAATAAAGATATGTTTTTCTAAACATTTGACCTCTTTTTTTTTTTTTTTTTTTACATTATTGGAATCGAAATTCAGAATCGATAAGAACCGGAATCAGAATCTGGATCTGAATTGATACAATTCAAACCATACCCAATCCTACCAGGATGTCACCCATAGGTTTCTGAAGAGCCCGGCTAATCCAAAAAATGGGCAAAGAGGTGGAGCGTGGATGGAGCTGAGGTGACGTCACCCACCTGTCACTAAAGCTGCCATGCCCTGAATTATGCACAACTTTAAGCCTTAATATAATTTAAATGGGTGAGTTGTATAAAAATTCACCCTCTGTACAGTTGTCATTAGCTATAGAGACCAAAACCGCTTTTTGTACCAGGCTATAAACATGTTTATTTCTGCTATAAAGTTAGGCATTTTAACATTGGGGCTCTATGGGGATTGACTCACTTTTAGAGCCAGCCTCAAATGGCCATTCGAGGAACTGCGGTTTTTGCTGCTTCCATGTTGGCTTCATTTTTCAGCCCCAGAGGTTGCCGCTCGTATTATACATGTATCCTGAGCATCTGTGTCTCCGTGTGTGTTTGTATTGTTGTTGCTCTTCCTGCTGCAGGGAGACGAGCCTTTAATTCCAGGAGGCTTGCTGGGAGCTATGACGAGTGATGCGTCCCAGTCTAGCAATAATATTCAGGGGGAAGTATTTTACAACATCGCCTCTCTCTGTTGGTATTGGAGCTCTTGGAACATTGCTCTGCTCATTTTCATACATATTGCCTCTTCTGTCTTCTTTGGATGCACCTCTACCAAGATCCATCACAAAAAGAAAATGTTTTCTTTAAGGCGTATCTTACCGTAGTCAACACTGCTGAAATGCCCCTTTTTGAAGCGATTTTTCACAGCGGCAGAATGTTTTCAGTTCTTTTTTAAACACACACACCTCCAGAGGAACTCAGGAGCAGTCAACCTACAACACAAGCAGCCTTGGGAATCGGCTGTTACCACCAGCATTCAGCCTTTTTTTTTTTCCTCTTCCCTGCACTCAATATAGATTGTTGCAACACACGCAGAACTAAAAACATGGCTCTTTGTTAGAAATGACCATATACTGAAGAATAAAATGCTATTTCTTAAGTTTAATTTAATATATTACATGTATGAATAACATTACTTCAAAGTAAAAGCAATTGAGTGGTGCTAATACTGTTATTTGGCCGCTCATGACCTCCTGTGGAGATGTACATGCTAAAATGTGCAAATGGAAACAATTGGCACCTACTTAAAAATAATTGCTGCCATCGGAGCAAATTCTATTATCATCAAAATTAAAAGTCACACTTCAGACCTTTTGCTTAAATAAAATAAATAAAAAATGTTAAGCAGATGGGGTTTTGAGTAATTAACTAATACATTACAGGTCACAAAGCGCTTTCCTAAATGGATGTGTAGTGTTTTGGAAAAGCATGTCCTCCAAAAGCAAAAAAAAAAAAAAGTCCCCTTTTTAAAGCTCATACTGTAGAGATTAAGAGCTGAAAGGTTACCGACCCTATTTCTTAGTGTAATCCACTGTAAAGCCTCAAAGTTAAGCATTGTATAAGACACCATATAGGGGCCCTTGTGTGAAGGATTATGAGGTGTCATCAGATAACTAGCCCACACAAACCATGAGCCGAACCACAGGAGAAGACAACATCCCAGACGCCGATTCTCAACCCCTGGGGCCAAATCTGCAGCCGTAGATAACAGCATTGCCTCGGCAGTCTGCAGAGGGTAAGGGGGACTTTCCTCCTACAAATTTGACCACTAAAGGTGACCGTAGAGAAAGAGAGAGAGAGAGAGAGAGAGAGATTCTTATCCTTGAATGCTCGCCCCACCGTTAGTTGACATTCATCTGCTGGCACAGAGCCCGGCGCTTTAGTTGTTGGCGTGTCGAGTGGACATCGCCGGCCTGACCTGTCATGACACTGCAGTAATACTGTTTCAACGGGAAATAACATAAGGTGGGTGGAAGTCCTTGTCCAGCTAAACACCACCTTGCAGTCTGCTTGACACGTTGGCAGTTTCAAGTGCGTTTTATTTAGACGCAGCAGTTTGTGCAGTGCAGCTCAAACAGAGGAAAAGGTATCACACTGTTGGGAGTGCACTAAAATTAGACTGAAACAAAAAGCAGAAAATTACTTGAGATCAGACTTCTAAGAACGACAACTCCTTTGTTGCTGGAAGTTGGTACACCACCAGAAGTGATTGTCTTCAGAACAGTTTCTTATATCAGTCAAAAAGGGTGGATTTTCAGGTAATTGATTCATATGCATAAATAAATTATACTGACAGAGCTGCAGTTGTCAGTTTAGTCCTGGTACGCTAATTGCTCTTTAACACATTTCTCTTCATTTAAAGCAGCTATAATTGATATTTTATAATAACAAATGTCATCAAATGACAATATAAATACAGTGTATCAATGTGAAAGGGGTTTCGGCTCATTGTTTAGCTGCCCGGCCCGAAACTTTACTGTTTTCATACTGAAACGACAGAATAGGTCGTTTGCCGATGACTCTCAAAATCGTGTGTGACCGTTGGAGAGTAGCAGCGACAGGTGCACGTTGTGAAACGATCGCAGTTTTAAACGTGAATAACACTAATATGAATTGACTGATGATTCATGATTTGTTGAAATAAATTGGCTTGTTGCGCAAGTTAAAAATAAGTCAATGTTGACTTTTGGTTTCACACGTGACACGGACAGCGGCCTCCTCGGAGAAAGTCCTGTGTTTGTTTGTCCATCCTACATGGACTTTGTTGCTCTTTATACTACGTCACCTGACTTCCTCCTTTGCTCCCATCATAAACATAAATATGGGGCGTAATAAGCTACGTGCACAGACGACCATCAAGGCAGTTTTTTTTTTTTTCTTTTTCATTCTCACTGCTCTCAGCGTTGTTTTCAGTCGCAGCAGGCAGCTGTTTTCAGTGACAAAAGCTCTAAAATCCTAGACCAAAAATTACGATACCAGTACCCTTAAAGTGATATCGATACCGATGAGTACTTAATCTGAACTGCCAACTCTGTGAAATACACCGCAGACCACCACCACAGACTGTATGGCTTGTAGCTGCTGTGGTATTGGGCCAATCACGCCTCGCATAAAATCGAGGGACCTTTGCAGTGATTGGCTGCAAGTAAAACCATAAAAATAGTCTTTATTTTCTAGATCCGAGTACAAAAAGGATCAAATGCAGGCATCGTTTTACTGGAGAAGTTTCGATTCTACTCGGTACTGGGTTATTTTGGTCCGACATCCAGCCCTACAGCCGACAACAGACGCATTTCGTGACTATCTGATGAACATAGTGGAACATTTCGCAGCTAAAGAGACAAATATTTCTCTCAGGAGTTGGTAGAGATCAAAATACCAAGTAGTCTCCATTTAAAGTGACACAAATCCAGCAAAGTC
>JAOVVB010233775.1:0-10084 GCA_028570985.1 Heterobranchus longifilis
CGACGCCCCCCCCCCCGCCCCCCCCCACACACCACCGTCGGCTTTAATGTGCACAAAGCCGAGCATGCTCTTGTCTGTGTTATCACAAGCCAAAACACGGCCTGGGAGAGGAGATGAAACCAACGCCTCACTGAAAGGCTCGTGTTTTATTAGAGAGGACTTTGTCATGACTGTTAGAGCCGGGACGGGGGAAAGCCAAGTCACGCTTTGGTGGAAATGTATACCCGGCCCATAAAGATTGTGATAATTGCAGCCCATTTCAGCTTGAGAGGCATTACAAAGTCTTCGACAGCAAAAAGGGGATCTGGATGGAAATACAATCCAGATCAGAGGTAAAAAAACAAAAAAAAAGAGGACAGAAAATGAAAGGCTACCTAATGCTGGGAGGGCTACTGAACTGCAGGGGAGCACATTTCCCGAATGCAGCAGGATTTCCACACTAATGCTCGGGGAAGTGTTTGCATGGCACCAGCAGTAATCCAAGAGCACGCAAATCACTGACATCATTCACAACATTCACTGATTTAAAGTGGAACTTTTGCTGAACAGCAGCTCCTGATTATTATGGATAATTATGGGATAATGCTAAAAGTGGAGAAGAGTCATAAAGTCAACGAACCAGAATATCTACCCAAAGTTTGCGAACATTTGCCACCACAAGCTACTGGTCACAGCAGACCACGTGTTGCAGAGAAACAGCAGCGAGTCGAGCGCTCCGGCCTCCTGCAGCTTCTAAAGTCCCTGAACTCTCTGAACTTTTACCATCACATCTGAAAAATAATAATTCCTTTATACACACAGCAATCTATGCATATTGTCACTTTGTTTGTTTTACCAGCTGTTCACGATGTCAGAGGTCAGAGGTCAGAGGTCGCGCTGCTGCAGCGCGCTCCGCCTGCAACACCGTTTTCTTCCGTCCTCCAATAAAAAACACCATTATAGTGCTTTTTTATTGAGCTTATGATAAAAAATTAATTTGTCCCCAATATTTGTAACGACCAGTCATCAAGTGCCCCCAAAAACATAAAGGAAAGTAAATCCCCCCCCACCCCAATATTTAGTAAACTGGGTCTGTATTTGATTTATGACTCGACTGTCGATCGTTGTGTTGTTGCTCAAAACGCACACAAACACTGAGAAACACTGAGAAACACAAAAACATGCTCATATCACAACACGTTCTCATAAACAGGTCGTATGATGAATACAAAACATGTATGCACAACAGTAACACGTGTTCCATGTTAAATACATGTGCGTCACGTGACGCACACGTCAGTAACGTTATGGTTAACGCTGTGAAACGGGACGAATTCTGTACGTTTAGGCGACAAAACAACTTAGTAAAAAAAACACGGGGGTTGCATTAAAATCCCGACCCTCCGTTTTAAATACATGTGAGAGTCACGTGATGCACACGGACTCAAACTTCAGTCTCCTGGGTGAAAGTCCTGCGGTCGAGCCAACCCCCCACCCAGACTGTGTCTTTGTGTCTTTAAAACCTGAGACTCGTGTCTCACAATGACCTGTTAGTACGAATCACAGTGTTTCATTTACTCACTGTTACAAACAGGGAATGAGTCTTTATTTTAATGTGCTAATAGATCTTCATTAGCTTAACTTTAAGGATTGTAAATAATGTAAATATATATTATTCTTTTGTTTTTTAGGTGCGCCCCTCTAAATACAGATTTTGCTCATGGTGTCTGTGTATCTGTGTTTGAGTGGGAAATGGACATTTCAGTTTGGAAACAGGCTGCATCTTTTTTTCCTGATTTACAATACTGATGTTATATTTCATAATAAAAAGTCCCACCACCTTTAAAGTAATGAGGGGCTGCACTGTATGTGATCTATTATAGTAACGCTGGCAGGTTTCTCCCGGGGATAACCTGTACGTTTAATATATACTGCACTGCACAAAGGTGTGTGCGTACCGGCAGACGCTGCAGGTACTTCTGTCCTGTCATGTACAGTGAAGTACTCTCATGTGGCGAGATTAAGCAGCCATTTATTTTCTTCTCACTGAGGCTTGAAATGGCAGCGAGTGTGAAAACATGAGTACAGATGGTAGCTGTCTTTCAAACACTGAGATGCAGTGGGAGGGTGTGTGTGTGTGTGTGTGTGTGTGTGTGTGTGTTCATGCTTGTATGATTTGTGCTTGCGTGTGTGTGTGTGTGTGTGTGTGTCTGTTCTGTCCGGCAAAACAAAAATGGGGGGAGGGGATTTTTACAGTAAAATTAAAGCACTTATCAATGTACCAAAACCAAAAATCTTTTATCACCACATCTGAATTATTAAAGGAACAAAATGATCAGATTATCCTGGAAGGATATTTATGTTACAAAGGTTTAGTGCTCATGGCAATTCATTCAGTTATTTTGCATTCTCCTTTAGAGTTATAGTTATAGTTATAGTATTAGAGTTAGAATTAGAGTTAGTGTTAGAGTTAGAGTTAGAGTTAGAGTTATAGTGTTAGAGTTAGAATTAGAGTTAGAGTTAGAATTATAATTAGAGTTAGAGTTAGAGTTAGAGTTAGAGTTAGAGTTAGAGTTAGATTTAGAGTTAAGAGTTAGAGTGTTAGAGTTAGAATTAGAGTTAGAGTTAGAGTGTTAGAGTTAGAATTAGAGTTAGAATTAGAGTTAGAGTTAGATTTAGTGTTAGAGTTAGAATTATAGTGTTAGAGTTAGAGTTAGAGTGTTAGAGTTAGAGTTAGAATTAGAGTTAGAGTTAGACTTAGACTTAGAGTTAGAGTTAGAGTTAGACTTAGAGTTAGAGTTAGAGTTAGAGTTAGGGTTAGAGTTAGAATTAGGGTTAGGATTAGAGTTAGAGTTAGGATTATAGTTAGAGTTAGGGTTAGAGTTAGAGTTATAGAGTTAGAGTTAGAGTTAGAGTTATAGAGTTAGAGTTAGGGTGATTGTGTGGATGAAACAGATTGGAGTATATTTGAATTCAATTGTATTCCTAACCTTGAAAACATAATGGTTAAATTTAAGCATTTTCACGACTTTCAAGGTTTTGTATGACTCCTGTTCTCTGTGTGTGTGTGTGTGTGTGTGTGTGTGTCTCTATCACATACACATAACTGCTTTTTTGTTATTGCTATTGTATGTCAGTCCTTTATGTCTATCTTATATATCTTCTCTGTATATGTATATACTGTATGTCACTCTTTTCTCACATTATTTCACCAATAAACTATGGTGTAAATATTTTCATTGGAAGCACTTTCTGACTAACGTACCCTGACCCCTGACCCCTGACCCCTGCTGGACGACGCTTCCTCGAGGTCCAAATTGCACGACTCAAAAAGCTAAAGAGTGGCTTCTGCTCAGATAACAGCTCTGCGCCGCAGCTCCCATTTTTCACAGCAAATTGAACAAACTGTACTGTTGGCTGGCGTACAGTATCTCTTTACAAGTCTCACAATAAAAGTCTTTTAGACGCTGAGCAAAACCTCAGTGCCATCTACAGGACGTGTACCAGAAAAACAAAAAGAACTTTCCATGACCTTGATTGCCTGCATAGTTAATGCACAACTTGCTGTATGCAGTTTCAATCGAGCCAGATCTGGGAGGGAACGATGTCAGAAAGATCAGCGGCCGCTCCACTTTGCAGTTTAAAGACAAGGGCTGAGAGGCGTCTCCTGTGTTTCTGTCTTCACACTCGTATTCAACAATGGGACGGTGGAGAATAAGCCTTATCTCTGAAGAGCCTTTTAATTGGACTTCTGTCTGCATAATGGGGTCTAAATCAAACGGAGCGCAGATTGGACAGAGGGTTAATGAGTTGTCAGGGAAGTAGCACAAAAATAGACTCTATCTCGACTCCACTGGGACTCTACTCCCTCCAGCTGAGGCTTAACTCTGCATCCACGAGACGCACACACAACACTGAGCGCGTCCACTCCCCAACACAGAGACGGGGCCAGGCCTGCGTTTTCTGCTGAGCCCAACACCGCATTGATTAAGAATCTCGCTGGGAGAGTTCAAGTAGGGGATAGCCAGACTGCGGTTGTCTTCCGCAGCTCGGAGGGGAAAAACAGAGGGAAAATGCAGATAGTGTGTTGATAAGCAGTTAAAGCACTTCATCACCAGGAAGGCTAGCAGGCTCCTCTGAACGCTCTCCCACTGGAAGCAGCTTTTGATGTACTGCAGAGTCGACATGATGGCCCTGTACAGCGTCTGTACACGCAGCACGTTCCTGGCCAGAATCTGAAAGATACAGATTACAGACATGCAAAACACATGAGTATTACAGCAGTTATGTTCTAAAAGTGGAGGAAAAAAATGATGTTTTCATTGTGTACAGAGTGCCACAGGAATGAGTCCTAAAACCCGGAAATGAGTTTGCATTTTTACACTTCCGGCTCCCCTGCAGGGCTGCTGCTACTGAGAATGGAAAAATGCCCCATCACTCAATAACACATTTCAATCCCTAAGGAGTAAATCTCATCAGCGTCAGGGAGCCAATGAGCACGCAGCATGACTGGACCAAGATCTCGTAATGCTGCTGATTGGCTGTCTGACGTTACACGTCGTACAGGCAGGAAAAACACGTTACACACACAGACGGGCGTGTAGGTGGTACAGGAGCTGCAAAATACATATTTGTACAATGTTAAAATTGATTTGTAAAATTGGTATCGGAAAACGTTCAGAAACCGGTATTGAAGTCAAAGGATCTGTACCAGTATCAGTATCAAAAATCCTGGTTTTTAATAAATAGCACAGTCGAACCTGTTACTTTAAAGTGTCTTATCATGAAAATCATTCTATAGGCTGAATAAAATGTATTATTATTATTATTATTATTATTATTATGTGTCGTTGTATTGAGCTGCAGAGGAGGGACAGTTACACAATGAGGGGATTTCATATTAGCTTTTGCTGAGTTTTAAAATGTATTTTTGCTCAGCACAAAGACTACATGAGAGTATTGTTTTTAAATGGATTTATAAAATGTTGTCCTTTAAGACTGATGTCCTGCACTGAAACACATTTGTCAGGGTTTTATTTTGAAGGATTGTATTGGACGTTGGGAGTTTTATTGTGGCAGACTTGTGTGCAGCGAGCGATCAGCTGATGAGTTCAGATAAATAAAAACATGAGTTCTCCTGAGTCTCTGTCTAAACCTCCACACGTGCCGGGCCTCCCCTGACCAGCTGCAGAACCCAGCACCGGGCCGCCCGGTCTCCCTCAGCGACCCGCTGCCGGACCAGGAGCTGGGAGGCGTCGGACACAGGTCTAGTGCAGCCCCACAAAGTTTAGTCTTTGCCCCCCCAGCAGGGCAAACTGGCTGGTGCCACTGGGCACCGGCCCGGTGCCATATATAGATAATCCGGCCCAGTGCGCCTCGGGCTGCAGTTATTTTAACTGATATTGCAAGAGCGACATGATTTGTGATATCAGAAGGATTTTTTTCCGTCATTATTCTCTTTTCTGTTGAAGCTCTGAGAGGCAAGGAAGAGTTTTTTGTGCGTGTTTTTGTCAGGATCATTTTTCTACTTTTTTTTTTTTCATCTGTTTTTTTCATCCACCAGGTGATTTTTTCAGTTTTTCTTAATCTGTGATAACAAATTAATTTTTATTTTCTGGCATTTTTTTTCCATCTGTTTTCCTTTGTTTTTTTTCTTCAGTCTGCAGAATATGATTTTGTAGTCCAGAACGTCTCTGCAGCACCAAAATACTTCATTCAGAATTATATTTTCACACATATTTTGCCTTTAACAAATATTGAGACTCCTGCGATTTCAAAATTGCAGGAAGTCAAATTGCGATTTTGTTAAAATTTCATTTTAAGGATATGGAGCTCTGTTCCCTCGTCTCCAAGTCACTCAGGTTAGATGCTGAAATAAGATGAACATATTTTCAGGTTTTGTTTATTTTGTTCTAATACTCCACGGGAGAAATTCTGAAACCTTTACGTGTTTAAAAAGGTTGATAACAAGTGGCTAAACGCTGAGGCCACATCCACACTACTACCTTTTACTTTGAAAACACAGAACTTTTGCTCCGTTTCGTCTTAACATCGACACCACGCCGAGACATTTGAAGACGCTGCTGACCGTGTTTTCGTTAAAACTCTGGGGTTGTGTTGTCGTGTAGAACAGTCTGACCAGCAGCAGAGACGCTGGATAAACTGTCTCTGCTCCCAGTAACTCAACAGCAGAACGAGTTACAGGCTGCTGACTTTGTTGTCTCTGCAGCTGTTGTCAGTTCAACGTGCAGGAGGAGAGATATTATTCCAGATATTATTTGAGCGCTTTGCAACAATTCCTGAGTCCAGCAGCGTCATCAGCTCGCAAACACATCGTCCTGTCAGAATAAAAGCATCGAGTTTAAAAAAAAGAAGGGATTCTATGCAAAGAAACACTTGAGGGCTTTTAATCTGAAAGGAAAACAGGAAGTGTTGAATTCTACAGATACAGACGTTAAAACTGCAGTGAAAGGTGTCATGTTGCTGATATTACGTCAATATGACTGTTTAAAGGGCGTTTTCACGGACTACTTTTGTCGCGAGCGGCCCGCGGTGAAAATAAGCAGAACTCCTGAACGACGACACGCAGCTGAGAGGAGCCAGTGTCCCTGAATACTCCTGGGACGTGTGTTGTAGTTTGTACGCAGAGTTTTTCTAAAACGCAGCCAGAAACAGAAGTGAGGACGGAGATCGTTTTCATCTGAAAACCCAGTTTTTCAAATGAAAACGTGGCAGTGTGGGTGTGGCCTCAGCAGTGACGGCGGCGAGTCATGTGACCGTGGTGTAGTTCTAACGTCAGCTTTTTACTCCTGGCGGTTGCATTTATGCTTCAAAAATCATAAAAGTGGTGTTAATTTGTGAAGATCATCCTGCTTAAAAAAAAAACCTGCAAGCATCATAAAACTGTGTTTGCTGCAATAATCCAAAACCCAAACTCACACCAGCTCTTTGTGGAGGAGCCGCGGCGATGAAATACGTCATCCCTGCAGCACTCGCTGGACGCTACAGGTTTAATTTTGTGAGGAGGTTATTCAAACGTCCAGTCAGCTCGTGGATACTGAGAGTCGCTGGGAGGTTTTGGCACGCAGGAGCCGTTCTGCTCAGGGGGCAAAAAATGTCAGTAATCTGACCTGATTTTGTCAACCAAGACTTTCAACATTAAAACAGAAGGAAACTCTGCACATTACGACCCGAGTCCTCAGTGTGTAAGCCAATTTTGGCGTTAGCGGGCAACGTATTGTCTGACAACAATGAGTCTTTGTGGGAAGTACAGACAGTCAGGCACCCTGTCTCGCACCCTGTCCTGCACACTGTATATCAACCTAATGTAGCAGAACACTGGACAAGAACTCAGTCACAGTTGGGGTCAATTAAAGCACAATTCAACTAATTCGGGCAAAGGGAAGTCTTTGCTTTTGCAGTTTTCAGAGAAAAGAAAAGGAAAATGTTCCTGCATTCCTCCGTTCATAAACAATATTTCCATGTTTCCATAAAGAGCCACGTGATAATAAACACGGTGACATCTGTGCAACTCTTCTTCTGCCGCTTTTGTAAAAACAACAGTTGTAATCATCCACGCATCACTTGAATACTGTCAAAGGTGCAGTGACCTCTGACCCTTGCCCTCTTTACTGTACATCAGTAACATCAGAGCCCGACTGATGTGGGCCTCTGAGACCGAGACCCACTTCAGGTGGAGAACTTCATGTTACAGATCTGACGGACGATAAAGTGGATCTGTGAGCTGTCCTTCTCTTTTTCTGACCTGACGACGCAGAGACACTCAGACAAACAAAAACCTTTATTAAAGAATATTTAACATTATTATACTTTATACATACAATGTATCACTTATTAATTTTTTGTTAAAATGGATTTTATAAAACTGGTATCAGAAAGAAAGTGGAGTTATGGGTATCAGTATTTCAATCTTTTTAACAATAACCAGCCACAGTTCAAACACAACTTCTGTTTCAGCAAATCTACTTGTTAGTTTTGGGGAAACACTGTTAAAATAAGCAGATTTGTTACATATATTAAGTTATGTACGTAAGTTAAATAGTCAACAATTGATGTCGATGTTATTTGTGCGACAGTCGTCATCTGCTCTGATAATCGTTATACGATATCTGAGATTAATTTTAGTTGTTTGCTGCTGTCTTTGTTTTTATGTCCATTAACATTTTAGTACACTGTAATATTTATATCTTTATAGATATAGCTGTTATGTTTTCAGGGTGAGCTCTGATCTTCAGTCCAGGGACAGCAGATAGAAAACAGCCTCCTGACTCACTCTGACACATTTACATTTGATGTTTTATTAATGTGCATAAAAATAAAAAAGTGAAACAATGTAACTAAGTGAAGGTGCAGGAGCAGCAGCAGGACGTCACGTTTACATTCAAAGTCCGGTACGACTAAATGACGTGAAATTACAAACGAAAAGCAAAAAGTGGATTGTGAAAACATGTGAAACGACTCAACAGACTGGCGTGTGAGTTATAGTTATATTTCCTGAGATCGTGCAGAGTTGAAGAGTCTTCAGATAAACGGAGGCTCTGGATGAAAACAATCACTTCAAATCTAAATGTTCCAGCTGTGTAAAGTATTTTACTGTATTTACAGTATTTCTATTTCATGTACTTTATTGTGATGAACTGAAGGACGAAGTTTCTTTGTGTGTCGAGAAAAAGCTGCAGCTTCTCTGAGAAACGATTTAAAAATCCTCAGCTGCAAAATACATCATCACAAAGCTGAAAAGCTGTTTTCCTGATGAAAGAATATGATGATTTAAATCATTTAAATGAGTTAAAACATTATAGAACAGCTGTAAACATCAGCAGCAAACAGCAACTCACATTAATGCAGCAGAAACATGAATCCAGAAACATCATATAGAATAATAAAATACTGACGCGGAAGATTATGGCTGAACGATTTAGAAAAAATATCTAATTTGTGATTATTTTGACTGATGTTGCGATATGATTTGCGATAAGATATGAGGAAAATATGCCATATTCTCTAACGGTGTTGAATATATGTATGTATATATGTGATAAATACACAGATAATAAAGTTCTTTCAGTATTCTGCTAAAATACAACAAACTGCTGTTGAATAAAAAAAATTATATTAAAGTTATTAATTATTTACAACATTCTTTTATTGAACTGAACACAAAAGGCACCATAAAAAAATAATATTTACAATAATTTAAAGTGCAGTTTTCTACTAATATCTTCTTTTAACGAACTCGAGTGTTTTTTTTGCGAAGTGTCGCAGTCTTTCACGATGTTTATTGCGCAAGTTGAAAAAAAACAATGTGCAGCCCTAATTTGCGATATTGGAGAGAATTATAATTTTTACATCATTATTCTCACTTTCATTGAAAAACACTGAAATGATGATGGTGTGATTTTTTGGATGTTTTGTTAGTTTGTGTAAACCAGCAGAGCTCTGCAGCACGACAACATTTCATTTAAAATGGTATTTTAATACATATTTCACCTTTAACAGATATTGCGCCTCCTGCAGGAGGTCATATTGCGATTTCGATAAATTTTCGATTAATTGTTCAGCCCTGCTATGGATGTAATGATACATCGAATATCCTGATAAATGTCTGGATACCGTCGTGCGAGACGTAATTTACCGTAATATGAAATAATTCCTCTAAATGAGAGGATCAGTGTTGTGACTTCCATCAGTGTCAGTAACAGCAGGTCCAGCAGAGGGCGACACAGAGCCACAGCTGCCACCATGACAGCTGCTGAACAAAGGTCACTAAAGGTCATCCAGCCTAAACATGGAGTCTAACGTTGCTGCTGTACCTCGGAGCTGCTGCCTTCTGAGTCGCGATGTTACGTGATGTGCCGAGGCGTCGGAGCGCCGAGAAATCCAGGACGTTTTCCATGAAGAGCGTATCGAGGCGCGTATCGTTTGACGCCGATGACGTCATTGATGACAAACAACGCCTCGCTGCCCTCCTCAAAATGTTTGTTAGTGACTGTGTTCAGCAAAGTTCCTGAATAACAACGAATAAACGAACAAAATCTACATAATTTTCATAGTTACACCAGCAGCTTCCTGCCCTCTGCCGGGT
>JAOVVB010233776.1:0-10084 GCA_028570985.1 Heterobranchus longifilis
TTTCAAGTCATGAGTTATGTGTACATATATATATATATATATATATATATATATACATAAAAACACATTCAAATTTTGATAGAAGTTTGGATTTTCTGAAGAGAGGAGCAGATGAGTTGCATCTTTTAGCAAAACTAACTGACAAATAACCCAAATTGAATCTGAATTCACAATTAAATCCTAAATGGAAGCAGCTGTTAATAATCCAACCCTCAAGCTCAATAACGTTAACCAAATGAAAGTCAGATGGATCACCCACTCTCTTGGCTGCACCAGCAAAAAGGACGGAAATCCTCAGCTCTGGGGCTTTCTCTCTGGAGACCGGCTCCAAATACCTGGGTGTGGAAAAATATCCAAACCCTACCATGGCAAAGGTTGTCATTTCACACAAACATCTTTCACATACACCCACGCACGCCTGTCTGCCCTTGGGGAATTAAAATGATGAATAACCTTTATTATTCCATGATTTATCCCTTCTTCACTTACTGCAATATTGCCTGTTAGTCAGAGAATCATTACCTCCTCAGCAAGAAGTCACACAATACCCCTATTTCCTAAACTTGGCATCCTCAATGTTCATCAAAACCTCCAAGCTGCTCAATTTGTATATGGTTCCCTAAACCACTGGTTCCCAACCTGGGGGTCCCGACCCCTATAGGGGTCGCCAAAGCTTCGTAAGACAACTTTTAAAATATATATGTGTGTGTGTATATATACAGTATCTCAGCATTTCATTCAGTTCTGTGTAGAAAACGAAATGAAATTGATATTTTTAAAGTTTGGATTTTTAAAAACCTCAGGAAAAGCTGCGACATTCGGCGCCCATGTTAAGTAGTTGTGCCGTTTACATGGCACGCACCACGCCAGGGAGGTCTGCGATCTGGAGCGAACGTTTCAGCATCTAGTCTATTTTTTTTCCGCCTGCTGCGAATGAATCTGGCATGAAAACACACTGATAATCTATTATAAACCATGTAAAATACATATGCATCCCCTGTGTGCCAAGCCTTGTGATTTTCCTGCTCCTCTCCCTTCTGTTCTCCTGGAGTTTACATTCCCCCAAGTTTTACCCCCACATGATTTCATCCACTATATTTATTAGTAATAACAAAGTAGGCTATCTATCACTACTGTTTGTGCTTTTTAAATTATGTTATTGTCCACATATTTGACCGCTGTTGTCTGTAGAGGGACAGTGCTCTCGGAGCAGCCAGACACACACACAAACCAGCTCCACGTGTGGTTAGTAAACAGCAGAGGAGCAGCTTGTTGACCTGCGCGGAAAAATGTGATTCTCATGAAAACAGCTCGCCTGAGAATTTTCTGGTCATCGCGCTTCGCAGCAATACCGTGCCTGGTGAAAACCTGCTGTTAGTGTTTGCAGATGAACGGTGTGTGGCTTCCCTCCGTGGCCGCAGAGCACGGAGCTCCCTGCGGAAGCCACACAACGTTCATCTGCAACGCATCTGAAATGCCAATATTTTCGTATTTTGGGGCAAGCACAACAGGCACTTCAGCCGGCACGAAGAATCTTTCACTCCAACATGAGAAAACATTTCTTACAAATATGGCCACGGGTGATCGTCTCAGTCACCACGGTCGTCTGTCACCACCGGAGTGGCAGGTGACGTCACTATCTCTGCTTCCATCGTGTATGAGTGAGTGGAATTTAATGTTGTTTAGCATGTAGTCTCTGACATGCAGCCTGGGCTTGAGAAGACTTAAAAACTTAACTGCGGCTTTGAGAGCACTTGTCTGAACTTGTCCATTATGTAATTAACTGCTGATCTCACCTGCAGAACCACTGCCTGCTTGCAGTCTTTTTATTTATATTTTGTTGTTTAGGAAATGTAGTGGAGTAAAAGGGAAAGCTGGCATAAATATAAAAACTCAATAAATTACAGATACTCCCAAAAAATAGTTAAACGTACAATATGTAGCCTAATATTATGCCACTAGCAGTCAAGCAAAAATAATAACAAAGGCCAGTTATTGAGGTCAGTTTCTCCTGGTTTGGATTACTTCAGTGTTCATCGTTCAGGAGGTTTTTACACAGAGGTCTCCTCTTCTCCAAAAACATGGACCCAGTGATTTTAACCAGTAAAACACAGAATAAAGCAGTTTCATGTTAAAAAAAACTGTTTCTCCCACAGGGTTCAGCTTCTGGATTCTCTATTGCTAAGAGTGTGCTCATCATTTTTTCTCTGAAGACTTAAGATTCAGACGTTCAGGAGGTTTTTACCCAAAGCTGGATTATCCACAGAGGTCTCCTCCTCTCCAAAACAAACAGACCTGGTGATTAAAACCAGTAACAACACAGAATAAAGCTGTTTCAGGTTAAAAAGAAAATCTGTGTTTTTCTGACGCAGTTCAGCGCATCGGCGTCAGAGCTAGCTAGTTAGCTGCTGCTAACTTTCCCTCCGTTTGTTTCTCTGATAACTTCAGATCCAGATGTTAAAATACACAGTTTAAAGCCACAAGATCTCTTTCAGCGAGAGTAAAACTACCTCGAGTTACTGCAGACGAGATACGATTATTCAAAATCAAGTAAAAGTTTATGTGCAAAAGGAGGAACTTTGCTGCATGATTTATGCAATAAGAACAACTTCTTTAAGTTCTTTAGTCAATGAAGTTGCAACAGTAAAAACAGCAACACAGATTAAAGATCCCATAAAATGGAAAAAAATGAGATTTCCATGTCTCAGAAACTGTGCCTTTAAACGAGCCGTCAGGACTTCTGTACATTTGTGATGTCACAACTATATATGGGTAGAAAGTGCCGCTACAGTTTCTAATGTTATCGATGTTACCATTAAGGTTTTTTTAAACCCTAATGACTGTTTTCTGTGCCGAAACCTAAAGGAAGTCACGGAAATGTAGATGTTTTTTTTTTTAAACATACCGACGTGTTTTCGGCTTTCCACCTCTGTGTTTTCCAACACAACTCAATCAAGCAAGCAAATAAAATATTCAAAATGAAACAAAAACAGTCAGAATATAACAAACAAAACAAACCTATACATCCTTCTCCTGTCTCTCTCTCCATCTCATATCCACTCAATGTTATTTTTATACATTTTTGTAAAAATGTGCGAGGTGTTTTGCATGTTTTCATTTCCTCGTCGCAGTTAAAAGTAACTCCCTTCACTGATGTTTTGCATTTGTTTCATTAATATATTCTCAGATCGTGTCTCTGATTTGACTTTCAAAACAACTTTTGGATATTTTCTCCATAAGTGGTTTAATTTACAACTTTGTTTAACTGTCTGATTAAACAAGCAAAACATCTTTGGGAATCCCGTTTTATTTCTCAGATGTCACATGTTTTCCAGCGGCAGCGCCTCTGTGCGGTGTCTCCCAGTGCACTCTGCTGCAGCACACGTTTCTGGGGACATGTTTTACAGCTTTCTGTCCCCTGGTTGGCCCTGTGTAACGGACAGCCGTCTCTTCCAGGCCCCCCCGGGGCAAAACTGAACCTCACCTGTCAAAAACCTTTCTGTGGAAGCAGCAACATTTGCATGGGCCTGCGTCCACAAACTGTCACTGGGGGTTTACCCAAAACGCCACATGAAGCCTTCACAAGCGAACGAACACGCAGCCAAATCACCTGAGCCGCGCCGCAAACCGACTGATAGCTGACTGGCAGCTCTTCGCCGCGTCACAAATCCAGAGAAAAGTAGAGCAGACAGGTGTTTGTATTCTGCTCATTTGGCTGCAGTGCCAGGGGACATGCATTAGCCACGCTGTGTTTGATGACATGATCTTGGCACCATCTGCAAAGGTGTGTTTGAAGAGTGTGTGTTGAATAAGTCTCCTTTTATATCCAGGCCAAGTCATGCGTGAATCACCTTTTAATAAGTTGATATCTTAGGACAGATGTTGCGGCTTTATATATATTTTTCTGGGGATGAGTTTACTATTAATCTATTCTAGTTTCAGAGGGTTTTTTTTTTTTTTTTCTGTGATTACACAAGTTATTTTTCCACTATATTACAACAAGGTTTAGACTAAAAGCATCAGCTTGGCTATCCGTGCCAAAAAACTGCAAGAAAGAAACATCTGCCATGTTGAATTCCTTGGCATGAAAAGTCATTAAGTAATTATGTTTGATACATCAAACACAATTTCAGAACTTGATAGAGAACTTGTTGTAGTAAAAGCTGCAGAAAACTCTCGTATCTCACGCAGAAACAAGCAATAACTTCCAGGGCTGGACCCGAATATTTAACCATTCGAATATTCGTTTGTTGGTATTCGGTTTTCAATTTTGGGATTCGGATATTCGGTCTTCACACGCCACGCTAGCTGTTTGCCCCTGTTTCCAGTCTTTATGCTAAGCTACGCTAACCAGCTGCTGGCTGCAGCTTCATATTTAACGGACATGGCTCTCGGCCAAAAAGCAAATATTTCCCTGAATTTCAAACTATTCCTTTAAGCATGTTAGCTAGTGAATCAAAAAGCAAAGAATACTGCCATCAAATTGAATATATGTGAAATATTATTTCCTATAATGCCTTAGTAAAGACCTGTCACAGTTTAATTGCATATGAATGTTATTGTGACACATAAAAACGACAAAATTGATAAAGAACTTGTTGTATTTTTTGTATCAGAAGGCTGCAGAAAACTCTCTCACGCAGAAACAAGCAATAACTTCCAGGCCTGGACTCGAATATCGAACTATTGGGTAGGTATTTGATTTTCAATTTCTTATGGGAAAGCGTATAAATAGCATGCTACTTTTCTCTGTATCATGTTACGCTTTTCAAGTTTTTCACGTCATTTTACACCCAGTTCTCATTCACAACTCATAACATACAGACGCTCTTTCTGTGTCATTTTACGCCCCTGGTGTCTGTTTTTATGCACCAAACTATGACGCTTTTTGTGAATTCAAACAAAAAGTTTAGGAAAAACATTGTGGTTTTAGTTAAAATAAGGAGCTTTAAATTACTGATGTACGTAAGTGACGTCATCAACATAATTAACCAAAATCAACGGGTTAATTTAACGTAACTTTTTGTTTATGTTTGATCCATCCACCACCCCAACCTCCCCTCTTACGCAGACTTGGTTGCTCTTTATTCTAGAGCTGCAAAGATTAACTGGTTAACTGATTAGTTGTCAACTATTAAATGAATTGCCAAATATTTGATAATTGATTAACTGTCATTTTTAAAGAAGAAAAAGTATAAAAATTATCTGATTCCAGCTTCTTAAATGTGAATTTGTTCTGGTTTCTTTCCTCCTGAAACGCTGTTTATACCTCGGACTTTGTCGCTCTTTATACTACGTCACCTGACAGCACCGGGGTCGAGCTGTCGCTCTGAGCGTTTAATATTTTCATGGATGTGTCTGAACGTGACCTTTTAATCAGTGATCTACACCACCACCACTTCATGAGTCCCTAATATTGTGAATAAACTTTTGATACACCTTTAAATATATTGAATATTGGCACATGTGACTGCTTATTGGCAGCTTTTACCCCCCCCCATAAAAAAAAAAACCCTCCATGTAAGTCCAACTCTGAGTGCGAGCAGTGAGTGCGTGTGTGATCATGCATGCATCGACTGCCAACAGTTAGAGTAGCTACCTAACTAACAAAGGGACTGCTGTGTCGGTCGGCTGTCCAGAGCCCCGGGGCTGTTTACACATGCCATTGTCTCCCTCGGGCCAATCAGACAACCCTCGCTAGGTAAATAAGCCGGGCCGCAGCCAATCGCTGGCCGGCACAGCGGGATCTGGGCCGGTTATCTGCAGCACCCCAGGAAGTGGGAGAAGTGATGAGGGAAGTGACAAAACACATTAGTGCAACCTTGTATCTCCTCCCCTCTCACTATCATATCTCATTAGAGACTTCATTCCTGTGGTCGATATCTCTCGCTCATCGTCTGCAGCCGCGAGCGTCGCTGATAATAAATTAACCATTTGGAGAAGTGTGCAGATTTGTCCAGATTTCTGCGGAAGCATTGATCAACACAGAGGAATGTTTCTTTATTTCTGTATAATGCACCCCGAGGTGCCACCGGGTGTTTGCATTTGCAGGAGGTGTTTTCATGTTGCTGTTGGGAGGGTTTTTCCAAATTGGCTGATAGACATCGTTGCTTCTACACGCCATTTTGTCATAAACTCAAAAGACAACAGATAAACAAATGGTTGTCCTGCAGCTTAACAAGCCAATTTAATCCTAGTTATGATGTTTAGTCTGGCAACAAACACGTAATAAAAATGTGTTTGACTGTTTTTTTTTGTCTCATTCCGTTTGCAGCAAATACTACGAAAAGTAAAGCGCTGTAATAATTCGTACATACGACACGTGACTGTGAGAAAAGCAGGTTTAAAAGACACAAAGACTCAGGAGACCGGAGTTTAAGTCTGTGTGTTAAAATGGACCACAGATGTAGGGACTTTAATGCAATCCTGTTTTGTTTTTTACACAAACTTTGTCATTTTGCAGCTCAACAGAACACTAAAATACATTTCTGAAAACATTTGAAATTAGAAATAGGTAATGTAGTAACAGAATCTTGATTCATATTTGGTCAGCATTACCTGGTTTCACAGTTTGGTGCGAGTTTCTTGACGTGCTGCAGCAGCAGCAGCCATCTTGCACAGTCTCTTCTGTCAATCATCGTCTAAAACCCGCCCCCTATGAGATAAACCGTTGTGATTGGATCTGCTAGTTTCTAGTCGATTAGAAATCTGTTTGAACGACAGAGAATTTGGATTCTTTATGCAACAGTGAGTGAAACATGAACTCAGCAGACAGTTGATAAACAGAAGACTTTCACCTGGGAGACCAGTGTTTGTGTCCCATGTGGAACCAAAAGTCAACACTGACTTTTAAAAAAACATCTTATCTTATCTTATCTTACGTAATGCCACAAACGTAAGTATTTTAATCGAAGCCGAAATCTTTTCCTAAACCTAACTAAGTAACTCTGGACTCCCAGAGTGTTAAAAAGTGACACCAGGGGGTCGTGACCAAGCTAACGCCGACTGTAACCATGTGAATATTCTTGCATTACCACATCTCCACAGTTATGGTCTGACTGCACGAGTTTACATTCTGGTATAAGGGGAAAAAATGCTCTGGCTTGTTTGTATTTCTTTAAACCAATCACAATTCTTGGGCGGCGGGAAGTCCTGGATACAGCGACGGCGCCTTTGCAGAATAGAATAGAGCCAGATTACCATGTGAATAGATGATAACAGCCTTCTGAATCTACTAACAGGTGTAGCAGGCCCCTTCTAACCCATATCTATGAGGCTGATAATCACTGATAACGCCCATTAAACAGAGTGATAAAGCACTGAGTGAACAACAAGATGAGAAATATCACTTTGTATCCTGCAAAATTGAGAAACCAGGGAACTCCGTCATCATGACAATCAGATGTCAAAATTTCTGCATTTCCTTGTTTCAATGCACAGTGACATCGTGTGCGTTTGGTGTTTTTCCTCGATACATTAAACGTCCCGGACACTGCAAAATGAAAATAAAAGAGATAATACAGGCAGAGACACCAGCACACACTTCTAGTGGCTCATAAATTATGATTTACATCTATAGACCTACATGGTTTTTCAGGATAATATTAAACATGTAGTGATGTTGGTTATAATGTTTGGACCACCAGCTCTCTGTCAGTCGGTGCTTGCAGCAGAGGTGTGTTCATCAGATGATGTAATACTGAGAGGAGACGCCAACGCAGAGAGAGACATTATGTGCCTGTTTAAAAGCTGCAGAACTTGCAGCTGCAGATCACCACACTGATGCAATCTTTCACAATCAGCCCCAATAGTATAATGATCAACCATGTTTTGTTTTTTCTCGTAGTGCTCAATGTTTTCCAAGAGCTGAAGGATTCTCCGTCCCTCTCCCTGACCCACAGATCCCACTGGTGAGAAAAACTGCAGGGTTTTGCCCCAAACTACATGGGATTAGCATAAAGTGGGTATGTATGTAAATGGGAGAATTGTGGGTACCCATAGAACCCATTTTTATTCAGATATCTTGAGGTCAGAGGTTAATGGACCCCTTTGAAATTGGCTGTACCAGGTTTTCCATCGCTAAAATGTAGCCTAACTTTGGGGTGTTATGAGCGCCTGTCACCCTGATACATATGGGTCAGTAGGGGCATGCTGGCCTTGCTAGAAGGTGGTTATTAGCGTAATGAATGGGCTGACGGCCTGTTGTATTGACGGTTATTATGACGACCAAAAGCGGAAGCCAGATGATGTCGTAGAAAGAGCAGAAGTCATGGATATGCAAAACTCAGGACTTTCATGCGGGAAACAACATTTTGTTCAGTCACAGAGTTGTAGATGTTTTTTTGTTTTTGGTGCCTAAACATAACGGAAGTCATGGAAATGTAGATGTGTTTTTCTAAACGTACCGACGTGTTTTTGGTCTGCTACTGCTTCTTAAAGACAGTAATATCGGTCGTCTCTTCCTGAGGTGGCCAGTCAGATCTCAGGGGTGGGCCACCCCCTGGAAATGCCCCTGCCACTGTCCCATGTTCCCCCGGCCCTTCTGGCCCCGCTCTGCTCCCACAGCCACCCCACCTCCCTCTGGGAGCCCTGGGAGTGTTTGTACTGGAGGCAGCCAGCGGAGACGGCTGGTGTTTTCATAGCGAAATCTCTTTCCTGAGGTAATGCTGGCCTGGGTTGACCGCTGCGGCACGTACAGACCAACTCTGACGAGAGGTCACGGATGGTCTGTGATCACATCACCATGGAGCTCTACGGTTTAATGTTTAGCAGCCGATATTTGACATGATTTCACAAGCAGGAGCGCTGTCTGGGAGAGTATAACTGCCTGCCTGTATGGAGCAGGCCCACGACATGTTGGGAAAAGTTTGAAAAACATTATATCATGAAAAATGAATATATGACAGGCATGGCATTTAAAAAAAACATTACAAGAGTCAAATATCTTCCTGGTCCAATTTAATTTTCAGAAAATTAAAAAAAGAAGAAGATTAATTACGATTCTACTGACACTTCCAAAATATACGAGCCATCTGCCAACATTAAACGATCGAGACAAAATAATTTATGGATAAATAGTTGAACAGATTGGCCTCCCAGTGTGCATTGTCGCCTGAAGCAGCCTCAAATATTTCAGTCGGTACCTGTCAGTCCTACCTGCAGCTCTGGCAGGCTCGACAAGTCATGTTAGCACGTGAGAATATAGTTTTAAAAACATTACTGCGCTCAGGAGCAAATGCTACAAAAACATCTCATACAAAGGGACGATTCTGCACTCGTAGGTCCAATGCACAAAAAAATGGGACTCACAAGAACTTATGTAACTCCCAAGATCCAAGAAATACAATATACTGTAACATAAATTAATACAAAAGCATTGAGGGGAAGAGCCTACCACTAGAAATGCATCTGAAAAATAAGAAATCGGAAGGGAAACAAGTATCACATCAACATCGAAAAACTCAAAGTATGGGAGCTAAAACCCCTTAAAACCAGGTGTATGCATCCAATAGAGTTCTCAATGACACTGACAGTCTCTGACAAGGTTTTACTCATGGATGTATCAGGAAAATTGGATACAGAGTTGGAGACAGGACCCTGTTCATTCCTATGACAGCTGCTCAGTGGTGCACGAAGCGTAAAAAGTGCACGAGTGCACGAGTGTTTCTGGAATAACTCTGGAATCTGTTGGCTATCAGTCAATCGATTTTTAACTTTTGGGATTAGGGCTATTTAACACTTTCCACGCCATTGACGAGATATGAAAATAGTACGTGAAAATAGTACCGCACTTCCAATTCCAAAAACAAGCAAAGAAGAAGATCAGCGGGAAACAGGAAGTAGACTACGCACACAGTGACAGCCATGTAGAAGCCGAAATTTAAAAAAACAAAACAAACTCTGGTGGTCTTGGAGTGTTTCTGTGCTCTGGGCTGGAGGCTGGAGAG
Source organism: Heterobranchus longifilis (assembly GCA_028570985.1). Taxonomy (NCBI): domain Eukaryota; kingdom Metazoa; phylum Chordata; class Actinopteri; order Siluriformes; family Clariidae; genus Heterobranchus; species Heterobranchus longifilis. Next base: position 9,948 of record JAOVVB010233776.1, read on the forward strand.
GCTGATGTTTAACCCCAGAGAGGGGCTCCTTCCCTGGGGTGGATCTGAGAGAAAGTCCCGCTGGGTGACTAGAGCTTTCTGAGTTTTTCTCATCCATATAACGTCAGCGTACCTACCAGAGGTAGGCAGATAACTTT